>PYAF01005977.1:102613-124197 GCA_007407185.1 Glycine tomentella
TTAAATTCTGTTTCTATAATCAACCACAACTCAACAACTACTTCTTTATTCTTATTTTTCTGTTTTAATTCCAATCATTTAAGATTAATATTATTGTGAAAATTACCCCAATCCCTGTGGAGACGATAACTCACTTACTCACTTTTATTACTTGTTAACGATCGGTGCACTTGCCGTATTCACATAAATCGCACAACAGCTGCTCTCCATCCTTTGTAGTAGGTCTTAGCATTCACTTGTATCACGAGGTTGATTGCTTTATTAGTAATAAGAGTAACATTGAAATATGGTAGCTGCATTTCTGCTTAATTCAAAAATCCTTCTCAACTTTGTTCTGGGCTTTATGTAATGAATCTTGACCTGCCATATTTCTGTATGAAATTTAAAGTATTACATAGTGATTGAAACAACATCACCAGTATGCTGGATTGAAACAACATCTTGAGCTATATGAAATTTCTGATTCATCAATCACTCGTGTCTTGTAGGCTTTAGCCATCTATTTAAGGTTTGGGAATTGTTGCATGGAATTAATAAGCTTGTTTTACTGATTTTTGCATCTTATTATTCATGTCTGATGTAATCCTCTACGTATATTTATTCTTCTTTTGTTATCCACTTCCACGTACTTGACCAGCAACTTGCTCTGCTTTGTGAGACTTTGAATGTATAAAATGTGGGCTTGGTGAACATCAGATATTAAATTTTCTACTAAACCCAATGATCAACTCTTGTAAATTTAAATGATGGTTTTAAAACCCTTGCATATTTACTTATATTTACTCTTGTAATATAAATTATATGCAAGTCGTAGTATGTTTTGTGATGTGATTTAACTACAGTCTCGGATCACTTCAACATTGTCTCCACTTCCATTCATGATTAATTCTTGTTTGACGCTTCATTATTATTTTGGATACATGACACTTTAATCTTGACTATACAATATGTTGTGTATCGATGATGGACAATGATTTAATCATTCCTCTGCCAGATTTGTGCTTTTAAAAAATATTTTTTTAGATTATCCCATAGTGTATTATTTTTGTCTGCTTCTACAATTAGTTATGATGTAAATATGATTATATTAAGTTGACACTATCAAAAAGTAGATGCCTCTATAGTGCACTAAAATGTTCTAGATTCCTTGGAGCAAAATCTCGTGGTTTTCAGGTAAGTTTTAAGTTTAACTAAGGTATATGATTTGTCTATGGAGCACGAAATTCATACATAAATATTCTCCTAGTTCTTGTGTCTTAAGGGTTTAAGATTGGTAAAAAATTTGGCCTAGACATGTACATATATGCTAAGGGCTAACTTGTTGTGCCTAGAAAACTATCAATGTCGTTGTTCATTTCTTGAGGTAAATTTGAACTTGAATTTCTTTATAAAGCTTCCTGAAATACCAATGAGCTTGTTACTTAATGTTGCTAATGAGTTTCTTCCTTCTACTTTAGTTCTGTGTTTTAAAACAGATATACAATGAGCGAATTGGGAATTTACTCAATCCTATACTGGAGAACCTTGAGGTAGGCATATAATGTTATCCTCTATCCTATCTTCTATTTGTAGTTGCTTCATGCTTATTAATTATAATTATGACTTGGTCTAAATGATTGTAGATGAAGGATGATTCCAGAAATGCACCATATATTGAGAATATGATTGAGGAATACATCATTAACTATGATGATGTGGCACAAATTCTGATTAAGGTAGGGAACAATCAAAGCATATATTTTGTTGAAGCTAGATATTTATAATGCAACTTATGTGAAGCTGAAATATATTTTTTTTTGTTAGCTAATATTTTTCCTACTGTCATGATTTAATTCCTCAAACTCTGTTGCTTAAATATATACTATATATACATATTTGTGTTCAGGTTAAATATTGCAATTAATTTTCTGCTTCAAGTTTTTGTACCAATACTGTGTTATGTTATATACAGGGAATATCCTAAGTGAATTTATTTCTCAGAAATGAAAACTATAATTTTTAATTAGTCCTGAAATTGAAATTAAAAAAGCATATTGAAGTGCACATGGTGCAGCAGATAAGTTGTGGTAAGCAATTAAAGGAACAAAATTCATCCTTTTCATTCCATTTTCCTGCTGGGGCTTTTGAGTGTACTCTAATTCAAAGTATACTAAACAATTGTATGTTACTATTTGGTCTTGCCAAAGGTTCTTCTCTTTCTGTTTGTTTTAGCTGCCACATCCTCAATAGTGTTACAATGAGACCAACTGCTAAAATTTGAGTTGTACCACCTTTGTCTACAAATTATGTGCCTCACTGTCAACACAAAAATCATAATGTGACCTAATCTAGTCTTCCCAATTGCGTATGAGCTCCTTCGATATCTTAGTCAAAAGTTGCTCCAAGGCATGCAGTTGGATATGACAACCAAGGGATATTATCAAATAGTACCAAAAATGAGCATGTTCTGTAGTTAGTAACAGAAAAAATTTAGTTGTCAATCCCAAGTGATATGAACATTCATTCATCAATATGAGCTCCTTCAACCCATGTATTCTCTTGTAACCTCTCAAAAGTTATTAGCATATTCTGCCTTTATTGCTTTTCCAAGAGGTTTCTAATCCTCTTAAATAAAGTCATCATGTGCCACAAAAAAAAAAAAAATGAACATTGGTTTGGATATTTGAGTTTCTGCATGAGTTGAAAGTCTTATTATGCCTATAACTTCTTTCACTAAAAGCTAATCTAGCAATAATGTTATGTTCTAGGTTGAGTTTCTTTGCAACAGCAGAACATGAGAGAGAGAGAGAGACTTAAATATTTTGGTTCACATGAACGAAGTGATGACTTGTACCAATATAACTACAAAGAAAGAAGAATTGTTCTTGAGGTAAGGTCAATAAATCATATTCGTGCATTGATATTTTTTGTGAGTCACTGTATTGTTATTTTTATGCGCTTTTGATTTTGTGACTCATCAAAACCTTGATTCACTTTTGATTGTCCTTGAATTTTATGCTTTTGTTTATGTATTTTCCTTTCCTTTCTTTTTTTTTTGGGTGTGTTTCAATATAAATATCTGGGTTATATATGTGTCTTGGATGTGAGGAGGGATTCTTCTCTTAAGATCATGGACTTTGGGTTAAGTTCTGTTGAGGAATTCACTGACCCAATTGTTGGTTTGTTTGGATCCATTGATTATGTTTCACCAGAGACTTTTTTTCAAGGGAAGATAACTACCAAAAGTGACATGTGGTCTCTAGTGGTGATTCTATATATGTTGCTCTCTGGGTATGTTGACTTTTTTTTTTCTTTTCACATATTTCAATTTGTTGTCCCCATCTGTCCATGTGCAATTGCATTACATAGGGAAAGTCATCAATCACTTTTAGACATGGAAGTAAAATATGGTATCACCTTATAATTAGAACTGTGTTTGTATTATGGTAAAGTTGTTCTTAGGAAATAAATAATTTATTTCTAGTTTATGTGGGGTTTGCATTATTAGAATTAGTTTAGCCGACATCTGTTAGGTCCTTAGGATAAAATACTTGCTGGGATAAAACTATTTATATACTCCACAATTTGGGTCATTAATGCTACTTAGACATTGACAATCATTAATTCTCAGTAAATTTGTCAATATTTTTTATTCTTATTGTGATAGAATATGACCTAATAGTGAACATAGGTGTGGGGAAGATCCCTAATTTAATTTTAAATTCGATTGCATTTCCAATTCACTTAATACTTAATTGTTGCCTTTTACTTTGGTGGTTATGGTTTTTGTGCTGCTTTTCTCTTTTTGTTCATAGGGGAGGGAGGACATATTATTATATGAAACCAATTGATCAATCATATTTTATTCGTCAATCCATCTAAAAAATTTACTCATGATGAATAATTTGTGGTTTCTGTTTCAAACCTCCATTTGTATGTGGTTTCAAATAGCTAAATGGATCACTTGTGTTTTAGCATGTGCATTGATCTATAAATTCTTTCTTACTATTTAGGCATCAGCAGAGAGTTTCGTGTTGTTAAAGACAACAGAGTAAATCATATATATAAAGAAGTAAAGCCTCTTTCACAACAACACTCAACACCCGCCATTGAGCAGTTAAATGTAAACACATCTGATAACGGGTATGCTCTGAATTTTAGTTTTTGTGGATTTAGGATTGGTTGATTGCCCTTTGCCACTTTGCCACTTTGCAGTTAAATGTAAACACATCTGATAAGGGATATGCATACCTGAGCCCTGAAAACAATCTAATAGAAGATTGCTTAACTAATACATGGGACATGAATTATGTTACACCAAGGTCAGATGCATGTAAACTGATGCAAGGTTTGCTGCCACATATAGAAATTTAAGTGTTTATGCTTTAACAGAATGAGTTAGAAATGAATCAAATGATGAGAAGTAGTAAATCCATCTTGATAAGATAATAATAGAGTAAATTAAACTGAAATTTGTTATTGTAGTTCATTATTTCTACCCAAGGTAGTCCAAGGTGAAAGAAGTGCCCTTAAGGTACTGGGAGTTTATAACTTTGAGGTGAGAGGCAGGAAAAAGCACATGTATTGCTAAAGAAATACTCTAAAAAATGTAGAAGTATTTATACTTCATTAAAAAAAGATTGTTGCTCTGTTTTCTCCATCAAACAGAAAATGGATTGTTCTACTATGTATTTGGATCAGATAGCATCATTATAATAGCATGAGGAAATTTGTTTGATAATAGGTCACTTTTTTTTATTTTTTCATAGTTTCACATCAAGTAATTCTTGCTGGGTTTTGATTGCTTTGCATGGTTTTCTGATTCCATTTAGGGGGAAAATTGAATTTTCATGGTTTTCAGATCAAGTGTTGCTTTTGAATCATTATCAGGTTGTAGGACTATCAAATTTGTTGAAAACCAATCCACAAAAGGGTATTCATGGTGATGATGCTGACTTACTAAAACGAAGGAATGCATTTCGTTTCAACAATTATCCTCAGAAGATAGGAAGAAGTTTTCTGATAAATTTAGTCATTAAGAGCTTAATGATTATACGGTATATAAGTTTCTTCTTTGTCACTGGGGGATATTGTAGTGACCTTACTATTTTTCATCTTTTACAGATGTTTATGTGGGATGCTTGCAAGGACTTGACATTGGTTATTTTAATGGTAGCTCCAGCGGCTTCATTGGCACTTGGCATAAAATCTGAGGTGAGGTTTGCTGGGAAAGTTATGATGCAATTCTTTGTTCTTGTTGAGAGTGTTGTTGACAGTGAACTTCTCTCACTCTTACAAATACTATTCTCCAAATTTTGTCATTGTTATTTACTATTCATCTAAATCATAATATACATACATACATATATATATATATATATTATGAGTTAGATGATTGTGTAGTTGAAGGCCAACATAATAGCAGTCACATGGAGATGTTTCAATTGAAAATATATTAAAAAAATTCAAAAAGAAATGAAGACGGTTTTCCCTTAATAACCGTCTTCGTTTGTTTTTGAATTAATTTCTTTTTTATTTATCAACACCTACGAATCATATGTCAACATACGAAAATCGTCTTTGTTTCTATTTTAGTTTTTTTTAATACAACACAAACTAAGACGGTTATTAAGGAAAACCGTCATCGTATGTCAACATACAAAGACGGTTTTTTCTTAAAAATCATCTTTGTTTCTATTTCAGTTTTTTTTAATAAAACACAAACGAAGGCATACGAAGACGATTTTTCCTTAATAACCGCCTTCGTATTTGTTTAATTTAAAAAACAAAAAAAAATTAAATACAAACAAAGACGGTTTTTAAGGAAAAATCGTCTTTGTATGCTGACATACGATGACAGGTTTTCCTTAATAACCGTCTTCGTAGGTGTTTAATTAAAAAAACAAAAAAATTTAAATACAAACGAAGACGGTTTTTAAGGAAAAACCGTCTTCGTATGTTGACATACGATGACGGTTTTTCCTTAATAACCATCTTCGTTTGTGTTTCATTAAAAAAAATTAAACGAAGACGGTTTTTTAGAACCATCGTCGAAAGTCCCCATTTTCAATGACATGCGCAACAACGACTGTTCAACAACCGTCGTTGTATGGTCTAAATAACCGTCGTCGTAGGCCTCCTGTGTAGTAGTGTTTGCACCCCTTTAAATCATTGAATAAAATTGCTTTTATGATGTTTAAATCTTCCTTTGCTTATTTCATTACCACTGTAATATTTTGTCTTTGATAAGCCAAAAGGGGGTGAAAAATGAACATATGTAGCGTGCTAGGAAAAATGAACATAGGGTGCTGGGAGAATAAAAGAAAATAAGGGGAGAAAAATAATAAACTTTTCCTCTAAATAATCTATACATAAACATTGCTCTTAATCTAACATGATATGAAATTACATAAGAAAGGGGGAGCAATATATATGCTTATGATGTATAGAGTTTATGCAAAGAATACTTAACACCTTGTCTTGGCTAGAAGCTAATTCTTTTTCAGGTTTCAAGTAAAAACTCTTGGAAACTCTCTCCTCAAAAGACCACTAAGGATCAAGAATGTTCAATGGAAGTTTGGCATGATCAAAGCCAAAAAGGGAGAGATTGTTAGAGTCATGGGGAGCTCAAGAGGATCATGAAGCTGAGTCTCTCAGGCAGCAAAGTGTTTAGACTTTTTGCATGCCAATTCAATTGATTGGTACTTGTAATTTGTGTATGTCTAAGAAGGGACTTCCTATGATCCATTGAATAAAGCTCATTCATGTTTTTGCATTAATGTTTTCATAAAAGCATAAGTTTGTGAAAAAGATTTTCTGAAACATAAAGTTTTCATGATTACATAAAGAGCCAAGGGTTCTATGTTTAAGTTTTGAAAAAAAAAACAAATTCTCACTGGTTTAATCGATTACCGGTAAATGTTAATCTATTACTTGAGTTTTAAAAAATACTTTAATCAATTATAAGAGTGTGGTAATCGATTACACTACACAAAATCACAAAATAGTCTTCCTGTGATAGTCGATTACAATATTGATGTAATCAATTATTTGGCACTTTTTGAAACAAAGACTTCTTGTGATAATTGATTACATTGCGAAATAATCGATTATATTGCTCATAAATCTTTTCCAGAAAGTTCAAGCACACTTTAATCATTAAATGAGTTATTAATCGATTACATAAGTGAATTTAATCGATACATTAGTGAATTAATTGATTACTGACAGTTACAACAATTTTCTATATATAGTTGTCGGGTGTTTTAACCAAAACACAACGAATTATCAAAGTATTTTCATAAGCTTTCTGAAGTAAGAAAAGATTCCAAGTGCTAAACTCTATTAGACACACAAATCCTCAAGCTTCAAGATTTCTAAAGAGGATTTCTTATTGGGAAAGCTTTCAAAAAAAGTTTTGGAAAGAAAGACTGAAGTAGTTTTCATTCACCATTGGTTCAAGTCTGGTAATCTTTTGCATACATCATTACTGGATCATCAGGTGGTTTCTTTCTATAAAACTTGGTTGTGAATTCGTTTGAATTTCTTTTTGTGTAACTATAACAATAGTTTTTCTTAACGATTTTCTAGAATAGGTGTTTCTAGAGGTAAGAGTAGAGATAAGTTTTCTCTATGTCTTGATCACAAAGATTCTATGTGAGTTAGAAGTCTCGTTCTTGATCTAGGTCTGACTGAGAGTGGTTGCAAAAAGCTTGTAAGAAATAGACTGTTATTAGTGGAACTCTAACTTGTTGGTTAGAAGAACTGGATGTAGCTTCTCTAGGTTGAGAAGTGAACCAATATAAATCTTTCACAATCAACAGAAAAAGTTTTTGTAATTGCATTCTATAAAGTTTGGTGTTTGATTGGTTGAAAGTTATCTTGGACATGTGAGACTGAGACATGCGTTGTTGAATTATCTGAGAGAGCAGGGAATTATCACCTTGGTCGATGTTAGATCGAAGGATAACATGGTCGATGCTCTCACAAAAGGTTTGCCTAAAGATCAATTATTCAAAACAATGGGGGAAATGGGGTTAAAAACTATGTAGACAAGTCTTAATTATCATTTACTTACCTTTAATTGTGTGTTTTGAATTATCGAATCTTCCTTTGCTGGCCAAATGATAAGCATGATTTATATGTTTCATCGATGATCGTGGTTGCTAACTATTTTGAAAATGGTGAGTTATCTCATTCCAAACTTGATGAGATGATTTTAATCTAATTCAAAAGTTCTATCTGGGAAGCTTGTGTCACTCCAAACTTGATGATACAATCCTACCAGGTTGGCCTATCCTTTTTGGTTAAATGATCTCATCCCAAACTTGATGCTAGATTATTTGACTTTAAGGAATTAGTAACTGTGACATTCCAAATTGAAACATAGAAATAGTTGATTATAAAGAAGCCTGTTGGTCTTATTCTTAATTGAAATTTGACATTACAAGACTAGGTTATTGTAAGTGACATGACAATTAGTCTTATTCAGTGAAACGAGACAATCATTAATTTCTTACAACTAAACTTAAGTTGATGGCTCTTTATATCATAAACTATTTACGCCTTGTTCATAATTTATGAAACTGGCTTGACGCTTATGAACATGATATTATGATGCTTTATGACATTGACTGCCTACTTATACTTGATTGTTATACATATGTTGGTTATGAATTGACTTTGAGATTGATTTTTTAGATGTTGGGATTTGGATGAGTTTAGATTTAATCTAAAACTCTTGGTATTTATATTGTTATATTGATCTCATAACAGATTCATGAGAATGATGATTCACTTATTTTGATTGCAAATGTTGTTTGAGTTTAATGTTTTATTATTAAAACTCTTTGATCGATCTGAGTTGATTGTCTTGGACTGGATGTGGATGATTCATGTTTGTTTGAATATTACATTGACTAACTTATTAGATTGTGTTGTATGGTGAACATAGGAGGAGATTGTTGAATATATTTAACAATATATATTAAATAATAATATGTTCACATACAAACCCAATAAGTTATTGTATGGTTATATGGGTCCATATGGGCTGGAGCCCAATAGCTTACTATATCACTAGGCTTTTCCCTAAGCTGGAGGTAACACTATTGAGCATTCCACATTTGATGTCTTTTGGTGTAATACTTCAAGCACCCAACAGTAAACCCTTCTCTCTCAAACCCCTTACCTAATCCCCTTCTTTGTAGATGGTTGTGCATACAGAGGTCTCTGTTACGATTGAACCTGAGGAGTCTCCAGTTTGTCGCGATTGAAACAGAGGACGAAAAAAGGGTCATTTAGCCTGACATTAAGGTGTTTTGTCCCTGTTCCCCGGTTTGGTGTTGTTGGGCCTCGATACTGGACTGATATTAGCATGGTAGTTAGTTGAGGTATGATTTTTGCCAGTGGCCTCACTAGGACGTCGTTTTTTTGTTGTCATTTTGAGGGAGGGCTTCACAGAGAGTGAGGGAGAGGGATGAGAAGAGAAGAGAATGAAACAAGAAAACCTATATTTCTATTTAAACATCTTTTTTAAAAAAAATCAAAACACTTGCGTTTAAAGACAGTTATAACAAAACCGTCTTTGTATACTACATTTTTAAGACGGTTTTAATAAAACCGTCTTTGAAGACGCACCTTCTAAGACGGTTATTATAAAAGCGTCGTCATACATCTCCTTTTATTTACAAAATTGCCATCAACATATACATAAAGAAATTTGTTCAAGAAATAAAACATTGAAGTGACAAAGCTTAACTAGCTATTAGTTGAAACAAATTGCACTAGTAAAAATTGTTCCACGCGCTACTAAAACTTGTTAGCTTAAGTAAACTTTTTTTTATTATTATTGTGTTCATTATTCCAACAAATCAAACCCATTTTACTGGATTGATCCTGACATTGAGCTCATGGCGAAACAATAGTTAAGAATCCTTTGTATAGAAGTATAATAAATACATATTTATGAAAAAATGGACACATGATTCAAAAATAATATTACATATGATTTTTTATTGATTGATAGTGTAGAGGTTCAAGTTTACATTCTTGTTATCACCATTATTTTCATCTCTATTTCATGTTGTCATTATAATCATCCCTATCATAGTACCTATTGGGAATGTTCTTAATACAAAAGTTATTGGGCTTAAGTGTATGACATGTTAGATTTTTATTTACTTAATGATCTAATCATTTTCACAAACAATATTAGATCAATGCCGAATGAAATAGAATATAAATACCTCCCGCCATTACTCCTTGTATTGGGTTGTAATACTGCAATGTGAAGTGATTTCTTAAGTCTTCCAAACTCTTCTCTCAATTTGCATTGGTTGGTGTATATGCAATTTATATGTGAGTGAGTTCAGGGACCCTAGAAATTGAAGATACACACCTATATATAGACCATTTCCATCAAAGGTAGTTTTGTGTGTATGGTTATGATGGGAAGTTAACAGCGGTTGAAAAGTTAACAGCGGTTGTGATAAGGAGTAGTTAACCATAGGAATAGTTATGACTATCCATAGGAATAGTTATGACTACCCATAGGTATAGTTAACCAATTAAGGTTGGTTACAAAATAAAACCAACATTCTCCCACTTGGTTAACATATCCCATCATTTACATAATGAGAAATAAAATACATGAATCATGGCGATAGGTCCTCTAATGTATGTGAGTATTATCTTCCATATATCACATTGCATTATATTTCTCAAGCCCATATAACTTAATGAATAAACCCAACGTTTATTCTAGTTCCAAACTTTATTGATATAGGTCTCTTGAGATAAACCAAGAATACCTCGTATTCTATCTCTATGGATCTTAATGCCAATAACATAAGAGGCACCACCCATATCCTTCATATCAAAATTTTTGGAGAGAAATTGTTTCACCTCATATAACAAACCCTTATCATTGGTTGCAAGTAAAAAGTCATCCACATAGAGAATAAGAAAACAGATTTTGCTCCCACTAACCTTCTGGTATATACATTGATCCATAATATTTTCCACAAAAACAAATGAGGAAATAACATCATGAAACTTCAAATACCATTGACGGAGGCTTGTTTCAATCCATATATAGACTTCTTAAGCTTACACACCAATTTCTCATTGTCACTAGAGAAAAATTCTTCTGGTTGTTTCATATAAACCTCTTCCTCTATATTTCCATTGAGAAAGGTTGTTTTCACATCCATTTGTTGCAACTCCAAGTCAAAATGTGCAACCAATGCTAGGATGATACAAAGGGAATCTTTCTTCGACACAGGAGAAAATGTCTCCTTATAATCAATACCTTCCTTTTGATTAAATCATTTGGCTACGAGTCTAGCTTTATATCTCTCAATGTTACCTGACGAGTCTTTCTTAGTTTTAAAAACCCATTTACAACCAATGGCCTTTGCACCATCAGACAACTGAACAAGATTCTAGATTCCATTAGATGCCATAGAATTAATCTCATCTTTCATAGCATCGTACCACAAGTTTGATTCCTTAGAACTCATGGCTTGTGAAAATGTTTCAGAGTCATTTGCAGCTCATATGTTATAATCAGACTCTTGCAAATACACAACATAATCACTAGGTATCACTGATTTCCTTACTCTAGTAGATTTTGTAATATTGAGACATCAACTTCTTGAGGAACTTGTTGTTCGGCTGGTTGGTCAACAATTTCTTCATGTTCCTCATGAACAACTTGATCTACTAGATCATCAGCAGGTTGTGGATCCTGTATAATTGGTTGTATAACACCCAGTTGAACTGAAAGGGTATTTTGCATAACAACCAGTCTTGCGTTTGAAGTGGATGGCTGAGCAACTGAATGATCCTTCTCAGAAACAAAGTCTCTGTATTGATCGCTCCCACTAATCAAGTCATTCTCAAGAAATTTAGCATTTCTTGATTCCATAATCCTAGTATTGTGAGATGGACAATAAAATTTATATCCCTTAGACTTTTCAACATATCCAATGAAATGCCCACTAATAGTCCTAGGGTCAAGCTTCTTTTCTTGTGGGTTATAAATTCTAACTTCAGACGGGCATCCCCAAACGCGTACATGTCGTAAACTCGGTTTCCAACCTTTAAATAATTCAAATGGCATTTTGGAATAGCCTTAGTTGGAACTCGGTTTAATATGTATACTGCCGTCTTAAGTGCCTCTTTCCACAAGAACTTAGGAAGCTTGGAACTACTGAGCATACTTCGTACCATATCCAATAATGTTCGGTTTCTTATTTCTGCTACATCATTCTAATTCAGAGAACCAGGCATAGTGTATTGGGCAACAATCCCATGCTCTTCAAGAAACCTCGCAAACGGACCAGGTGCTTATCCATCTTCAATGTATCTACCATAGTATTCTCCACCTCTATCCGATCTCACAATCTTAATTTACTTACCGCATTGATTCTCTACCTCAGACTTAAATACCTTAAAGGCATCTAAGGCTTCATACTTATTATTAAGCATGTAGAGATACATGTATCGTGAATAATCATCTATAAAAGAGATGAAGTATTTCTGACCATATATGTCCATATCAAGACAATAGATATCTATATGTATAATCTCTAATAATTTAGTACTTCTTTTGGCACCCTTTTTAGACTTGTTTGTGTGCTTTCCCTTAATGCAATTTATACAAGTCTCAAAATCAGTGAAATCTAAAGTACTAAGTACTTCATCATTCACTAATCTTTTAATTCTCTGAATGGAGATGTGTCCTAATCTCCGGTGCCACAACATAGAGGAATCCTCATTCATAACACATCGCTTAATGCCAACATTAACATGCATAGCGTCATAAGGGGTATCATTTTACAAATTAATATGGAAAAGACCATCACATAAAATACCATTCCCTATGAGATCATAATTATAAAACAAACTGAAAAATGTCTCATAAAATGAAAAAGAATAACCAAATGGTATAAGTCTTGAAATTGAAATTAAATTCTTAGAAAAACTAGGAACATAAAAAGTCTTTTCCAAATTCAAAATAAAACCACTTCTTAAAACTAAGCTGCAGGTTCCAATGGCCTCCACAGGTGAACTCATCTTGCTGCTTGAATAGACGCACAATTCACTGCCCATTGGTTCCTTAAGTTTTGCATACCCTGTAAGGTATTTGAAACATGGATTGTAGAACCAGAGTCAATCCACCATGTGTTATGATTTATGTTAATCATATTAGATTCATAACAAACTAAAGAGGTAGACATATCTTTCTTTTCAAACCATTGTTTGTTCTTTCTTAATTTTCTTGTCATTTTTCTCAATTGTCAGCAACCCTCCCTACTCCTGAACACATATGGTCATGAGCTCATTAATAGACCATTTGTCCTTATGCGTGTTATAGGATATTTTGAAAGGACTATATGGTGCTGGGAGAGTGTTCAATATAAAATGGACAATAAAATTGTCAGACATATCCACCTCCAAAGTTTTCAATCGGGCCGCAATGTCCCTCATCTGCATAATGTGCTCACGCACACCCCTTAAAGCAGTAAACTTCATTGATGAAAATCTCATGATTAGAGTACTGGCCAGTGCTTTTCCTGAAGTCTCAAATTGCTCATCAATAGACTTCATGAGCACTTTGGCATTGTTATGCTTTTCCACTGAGCCCCTATTACCAGCAGAGATCTTTGTCTTAATGAACATGACACACAGACGGTTGGATCTTTCCCATTTTTCAAAATGATCCACCTCATCTGGTTCACTATTCTCAGTAATAGCTGGTGGTTCAGGTTTTCTGATAGCTTCATCAATGTCCATATATCCTAAATTCAGGAGAATTTTCTCATTCCAAATTGGGTAATTGTCCCCTCTTAATTCAGGAACTTCAATAGAACTAACAAGTTGTACAACTGCAAATGATATGCTTATTATAAAAATTTGAGGCAAAAATAAATCATTTTCATGCTTTACCAATGTAAAACATGCTCAAAGAATTATGAATTTAGTGACATAAAATTTGCCTATAGGCCAAAATTTTAATTCAATAAAATTCATATGAACTTAATGATAAAACATATCAGTTATATTTCCTAATCCCTGTGGGAAAATCAAGAACATAACTTAATATTTTTTATCTTAATTAATCATACAAAAACATGATAAATAATCTTGTGAGATGATATTTATTATATTATATACGACTAATTACAATTAATGTTATTTTCCTTATGTGATCTAGAGGCTCTAAATTTATAATTTAACTAACTAAGGGTGCTTTGGCCAAACCTTAATTAATTAAATTATAAAGATCACTAAACATTTATTTATTCATTATACATACTTTATGATAAAACTATCAAATTATATTTTCCATTCCTATGGATAACTCGATAATATAATTTAATATTTTATCTTTGATATGAATTTATAAAGCATAAGATGACAAAATAGCATTTCTTGCATCATAAAAGCATTGAAAACAAGAACTTGCTTTTACTTTTCAGAGTAAAAGTACAAGAACATGCACATTATCTTGATAATGTCAAAATCAAAAGGAATTGTCGTTTTCAAACTTAATAAAACGACACAAACTTAAGTTGTCTTCAACCTTAAGCAAAAGGATTTAGAAGCACACAAAGTTTTAAATCACAGTTTCTAATTTTAAAACTTCTATTCATAAAATTTTACACCGTTTTTCATGATTTAAAGTCTAGAATCATTAGAAATTTATTTTCTTTATGATTCTTAAAATCAAACTTTTATTTTAAGACTTTAAATCAAAATATCCAGTAAAACCCAAAAAACTCAAAACGTAAAAACAAGGCAGAGGTTGAACCTTGCTCTGATACCAATTGTTAGATTTTTATTTACTTAATGATCTAATCATTTTCATAAACAATATTAGATCAATGCGGAATGATATAGAATATAAATACCTCCCGCCATTGCTCCTTGTATTGGGTTCTAATACTGCAATGTGAAGTGATTTCTTAAGTCTTCCAAACTCTTTTCTCAATTTTTACTGGATGGTGTATATGCACTTTATATGTGAGTGAGTTCGGGGACCCTAGAAATTGAAGATACACTATGTATAGATCTTTTCCATCAAAGGTAGTTTTGTGTGTATGGTTATGATGGGAAGTTAACAGTGGTTGAGAAGTTAACAACGGTTGTGATAAGGAGTAGTTAACCATAGGAATAGTTATGACTACCCATAGGTATAGTTAACCAATTAAGGTTGGTTACAAAATAAAACAAACATGACAAGGGTCTAAGAAACATAGGTTTAGGTTTCTTAGTCTCCTATATAATAATCATATTTGTTTTACACAAATACAAGAGTTGTTATCATCCCTTTGAAATAGAAAAGTGCACACACACACACTTTCCCTCTCCCTTATTTGAGAATAGCACAAAAGATTTGTCATTCGTAGCTTATTGAGGAGGCTAAGAGAGGACTCACAAGAAAAATGAGGATATTGCATTCACGCTTCAAGAGATAATTCTCTCCTTTTGATTAGAAAGACGATGATGATCTTATAACATTCAAACGTACTAGGTCCAATACACTTCCGCAAATTCTATGGAATCCTACAATTGGTATCTGAGCCTAGGCTGTATGTTTTGATGTTGATTTAGTCTTTTATATGATATGACACATAGGGTTCTATGTTTATGTTGGATTACACATATGCTATATTTTTTTTAATAATTTTTTCATAAGATGTATGATTTTTATGAAATATGTGCTTTAATCCATGGTAGGACATTTGAATGTATTTCTTTATGATCAAATAATTCAAAATTTATACTATATAGAGTGATTTTTTATGGATCGATAGTAACTGTGTAAATAAATGTAGCTTCGCAAACAAGTTTAATTAAAAGCTTAAGTTTCAGTTGTTTTAAATGGATCGACAATAACCGTGTAAATAAATGTAACTTCGCAAACAAGTTTAATTAAAAGCTTAAGTTTCGGTCGTTTAAAAAAAAATTAATACGTGAGTTTGACTTGTTTAATTCAATAATAACTTTTTTTTTAATTTACAAAACAAATCTAAAATTAATTTTTAACTCAATTAATTTAGTATTTAATAAATCATGTTTTTTTACAAAAATAATACTAGATAATAAATTATTTAATAAAACATGTTAATACTAGATAATAACCTACGAATAAAAATAATTGTTAAACATGTGGTATGATAATATAAATATATGAGCTATTAATAATGTCGACAAATAATTGGATTTAACTCATTTAAGTAATGGACTCTAATCTTAAGATTAAATTTATTTATTTAATTAAACAAATGAACTGAAATGAATATTTAACAAGAGTCAAATTTAAAGAATTTATGAATAATTGAATTCATTTATACCTTTATTTAATAGTATAAAAAATTTATATTGACATAAATTAAAATTAAGCTATTAGAGATAAATATATTTTCTTAAAACTTTTTTCATTTTAAAGGATTTTTTCTATATTTTTGAAAATTCAATGATCACTGATTTTAAGAAAATAATAAACATAACTTTAAGCATAACTTTTACAGCTCGAAAAGTATTGACCGGGAGTCGGAAAACACGTTTTTTAATGAGCAACTTTTTCTGATGTTTCATTACATAACTAGATAGTTCACGTATATAATTAATTATAACATATGAGACAAATGAAAATACGAGAAAATAAAGAGGATGAAGTTACGAGGAATATATTTAATCTTCTCAAGAGAGGAAGCTTTCATTGATTCGTCTAATTCTCTGTTCACTCTTAAGCCTCCAATATTCCTCCAAACTTTTTGCGTTCTCTTCTTTTGTCTTTACTTTTAGTAGCTTTACGGTCCATAACCAACCCCAACCATGACAGAAAATAAAGAAGACGAAGTTACGAGGAAGTGAAACAACAAAGGAGCGTGAAACGAGAAATATATTCATACACTGTTGATGCCGGTAATTGACTCCTCCATTCCCACCTGCAAACATCGTCATGTCTCATCACAACCAATTTGTGTGCCGTCTATGTTTTAAAAGGATAATTTTATTCCAAATTTCAAATAATTATTTTCACATCATCATTTAATGATATTATTGTATACAATAACTTTGTTATTATATAATTAATTCAAAAATTATTTATTGATTGATAGTATAAAAGTGTTTACATACACTTTAGATTTGACTCTATAGGATCCACGTGGAATGTTTTAGCTAAGAAAATTCTGCAAAAAATTTTAAATAATACTTTTTAAATAAAAAATTATCAATTTAGGACTATTTTGAAACTATCTATGTTTATGAGACGGTCAATTACGTCCAAATTAGACGTGACTGGGCACATCCAAATTGAACGTGACACAGGGGGGTGTCACGCTTAATCTGGGTGTGACATAGGGGGGTGTCACGCCTAATCTGGATGTGAATGGCCTGGTCCAGTTTATTTGAACCTCCTTTCCAAACTCATTTATTCATACCTTATCTTTTAAATCTCATATTATTCTATTGTTTATTGATATTAAAAGTTGTTTTTGTTGATGGCAAAAAATGAGTTCAGGTGGTGAGTGTGTTCGTGTTGTGTTATTTTTTAATGGAAGGAAAAATTGAAGGGTGACGGTGTTGTTTTTGAAGGGGAGAAAAGGTTGACATGTATCAAGCGAAACTCAACACTGGGTGAATTGCATCAGAAGATACGACAAAGATTAGGTCTGAAAGACAACCAATGTATCACTTTGCTGACAGTAAGATTATGGCAACATGAACAATACATGGGGTTTCAAGTACTGGATGATGAAGACATAGAAGTGGTAATGGAAGAATTTTTCAACTAGTCAAGGAAAGATTTTTTAGAGTTGTACGTTGATTTTACCAGAGCAGAGGATGTTGTTTTACCCATGAGGTCAATTGCATTAAATTCTACAGATAATACATCATCATATGTTGCTCCAGTTGTAAACGTGTCTAAGGAAGATGAACATGATCCAACTTGGGTTATGGATGACGATGATGAAAATATTGCAATGGAAGATCGTCGTCTTGAGAAGGATGCTAGTGCGTCGGATAATGATGAGGATTGTGGTGTGCATGCAACTGAATTCCAAGAAGATATTGATGTGGGGTCGTCTCAAATCCGTCATCATCCGGACGTTGGTTCTACTCAACCAGAACAACCTATTGAAGGTATGTTAGATGACTGAAATCAATGAAAATGTAGTCATATATGTATATTTGTATGTTATAGTATTTTATTTGCTTGATATGTTTATTAAACTGTTTTTGTACGTGCAGGTGTTGAGGTCATTCCTTTTTGGGATGAAATTCCACATTACACATATATTGATTGGAATCATCCAAGCGAAGAAGAATCTTTTACCTATTCTGATTTGGGTTCGGGTTCAATGCAAGGTCCATGGCAATTAAGGGGTGAGTTGTTTGTTAAACAGGAATTTGCATCCAAAAAAGACATGTAATTTGCAATTAAGCGAAACCTCATGAAGGAGCATCAAGAAACGATTGTGGTAAAGAGCAAGCCTAACAAGTTTAGCATGACGTGTATTGCTCATAACGAGGGTTGCCCCTAAATGGTTAGGGTAATTAAACCAACGTACGATGAGAAGTGGTTTGTTTCAAGATGGGATGGAAAACACAATTGCTTGAATGACCATATTACATAGGGTCACAGACAACTTGATGCTGATGTTATTGCTTCAGTTGTAATAGGTATGTATTTTTTAAATTTCCTCTATATGTCTATAATAATGGTTCTTTAAGGTATGTTCTAAATGTGAATGTTACAATTTCATTGTTAGGAATGATTAAGGAGGAACCATATGTGTCGACTGCATTGGTTCAGGAGATGATCACCCATTCGTATGGATTTAAAGTTTCATATCGAAAGGCCTGGTATGCGAAGCAGAAAGCAACATAATGGTAATGATTTATGAGGATTAGGAAGAATCTTATGCATTTTTGCCCAGGTGGTGTCACTACATGCTTCGTTTTTCACCAGGTTCTTTTTATGATATTCAAACAAATGATTATTTTGTCGGACATCGATTGATACGGGCAAAGCGTGTGTTTCATCGCATTTTTTGGACTTTCAGACAGTGTTGCGAAGCATTTAATTATTGCAAACCCATGATTCAAATTAATGGGACTCATTTATATGGCAAGTATAAAGGAAAATTGTTGATTGTCATGACTCAGGATGGCAATAATGAATGTTTGCCACTAGCATTTTGCCATTGTTGAGGGGGAGACTTTGGAAGCCTGGGAATACTTCCTTGCTAACATTTGTTTCCACGTAAACCAAAGGAAAAACATATGTCTCGTTTCAGATAGGCACCGGAGCATATTATCTGTTGTGGAGAATCAAGCTGGTTGGCAACCACCTTATGCGCATCAGGTGTTTTGCCTTCATCATATTGCTAGTAATTTTAATCAAAGGTTCAGGAATGAAAAATTGAAGAAGACCTTGATGAATTTAGGTCTGCCTAACAACTATTTTGAATATATTAAATGGATATATTTGTAAATGGAATAGTGTTAATGATATGATTGTAACACCCCGTGTGCACCCAGTGTGTTAACATTATTATCATATCAGAGTAGCACAAAATTCTATAATAAACACATAATTGTTGCGGAAGCATACATGGATCTCATTTCTTAATATATTATGTATGGTATAAATCATGAATATAAATCAAGGTTCCTAACAACTAGCCCTTATTGATCCAGATAAACAAAGAAAATCAGGCAGATAACTAGATACGACAAGAAACAGAAAGATACCTTACTCAGCATGGCTCTAGCCATATGGAGTCCCAAAGCTCTCGACCCTACTGGTCTTCTCACCAGGAACCCTATCCCAACTACTAAGATCCATACCTGCAACATAAACCCCACACGGGGTGAGATAAAATCTCAGTAAGTCCAGGGTTCCTGGAGGTCTTTCCTCCCCCTGGATCACTATCAGACACCTAACATCATAATTTGGCTTATCTACAACCATCTTATTCCTCTCATCACCTCTCTATCAGACTGTATAATATGCAAGCCTAACGAGGTCTGTATACTCAACCTCTGCACTGAGATATCATATGTCTAATAATAGACTCACTCAGGCTCTCAGATCTTAATCCTCATCTCATATCATAACTATCAGCCATCTCGACTTTCTCACCACATAACTACTAAAATAAAACCTATTCTGAGAATAGGCTTTCTTTAATCTAATCCAAACCTGGGGATAATCATCTAAAAAGCATAAATCCCCTAGAGCCAACTATTTTCTTTCTCATAGATGAGGATTTCATCCTATAATCAGCCTCCACGGCTTATAGAAACAAACTGCATGCACATAGCAGTCTAAGACAATAGAGACATTCAACACATGCTGCCTGAGGAATCTCTCCACTCAGGACTTCCACACTGAGAACCTGAATAGGATCATCTGCCAATGCAGGTACATTTACTCAGGACTCATTCTATCTATGCCTGAATAGGATCATCCACCTACTCGTGGGTACATCTACTCAGGACTCGTTCTATCTATGCCTGAATAGGATCATCCACCTACTCGTGGGTACATCTACTCAGGACTTGTCGCCCAATACCTGAATAGGCTTATCCACCTACTCGTGGGTACATCTAATCAGGATTTACATGGACGCCTATGGATTATCCCAAGGAAGATCATCCACCTACTCGTGGGTACATTTCCAAGGGTCCATAGTCCACTATTCTCTGGCCAGAGAATGCACACCTAATCTCATAATCAACACAAAGCAAAAACCAAGCTCATAATCAACATAAAGCATGACACTCTCACAGTGTCAGTCTAACATCAGGACCAGCAATGCCATAACAACACTACCTCAATACACATAACAACACCATCATGGTGTTACGCTATCATAATCATCATCAATACATAGCATAACACTCTAGCAGTGTTAGCCTATCATCAGGCATGGAACACTAACACAGTGTTCATCTCATCATTAAATATCAGGGTATATCTCTTATACCCAATACAACTCAATCCTTTATCCTAGTGTTTACTCCATCAGTTATCATACATATATGTCTTATACACCTATAAGACCAACAATATCATGCCTAACACCATCACAGTGCTAGAACCATCATTAATAATATCAAAATCAGAACTCAAGACACTAGCCTAGTGTTCATACTAACTTCAGTATATATATTTCAGTAAATAGTGATCCCCAAGCAGAGGAATCACTCCAAGAAACACTGAACTTACCTGGTTAGACTGTGCTTTATCTTCAGCCTTCAACGGGTTGTTCCAGGCTGCTGACATCCTCGTGTCTCGCCCTCTGGCAATTCATACAGCACAATCAACATCAGAAACACTATACCAGGTATCTAACAACGGTACTCAACCGTTGAAATGAAAGGAATTATGATTCCTTCCTATGGCCTCTTAATCATCTAACTTAGAGTTAACAGTTCAATTATTTCATAGGTCACTCACAGATCCTCAGAAGGATCATTCTCAGCCTGACCATGGCCTTAGAGTCTCTATAAAACCCCATATCCATCAATCCAATGGCCCAATTGTTCATAATTCACCAGTTATCAATTATGGCCAA
>PYAF01005977.1:124297-134437 GCA_007407185.1 Glycine tomentella
AGATCCTCAGAAGGATCATTCTCAGCCTGACCATGGCCTTAGAGTCTCTATAAAACCCCATATCCATCAATCCAATGGCCCAATTGTTCATAATTCACCAGTTATCAATTATGGCCAAAACAAACATATTAATGCATATTCACCGTTCATTTGGCCTCATGAACAATTCTTATAAAGGCCCATAGGTTCATTCCTATCTTAGTACCTTCCATTTACTTAACCTTTTCCTATTCATACAAATATTAGGTTCAAACCCAAACTTCATCAGAATTCCACTTCTCATATCTCATATACCTCAGAACAACCTCTTAGTCATACTTTTCTAAAGAACCTAAGCCTAATTCCAGCCCTATGACAGATGGGTTACTATTCATCTCATTACCCAATTCACAAATTAACCGATAAAAGCTCGAGTTCTTACCTCAAAACTGTCGAGGAAGGCCCAATGACTGTCTCTCCAAGTCTCAGCATCCATGGGTTGCCTCCTTTCCTCTCTGAACTCAGCTTTTCTGGGAATTGGGTTTTTTTCTCAAAATCTTGGCTGGAATTTAGCTCTCACAATGTTCTCTCATGTTTATAAGTGATTAGGAGGTGTTTGGGTGAGGTGTGATGAAGTTAGGAAGCTCCCAAGCTCATCCATGGAGGCCTGGGTCAGAGGAAGAAGGAGAACAGGGGTTTTTCCCCTTCAAAACGCGAAAATGGCCTTAAATTTTGGGTTTGCCGACATTCCCGCGCTAATCGCGCCATATCTGGTGCTAATCGCACCAGTTTTTCGAATCAAGAGGGTCTCCAGACCATACTAGCGCTAACCACGCCATAAATGGTGCTAATCGCGCCAACTGGGTGCATCTGTGGCGCTACTGGCGCCAAAAATCGTGAAAAATAGCCTTCTGCTACAGTGCCACGCTATCAGCGCCAAGCTACAGTGCAGCTACAGTAAAATATTATTATTTTATTAATTTTAATTTTTTTTTTTACTAAACTTTGATTATTATATTTTGATTCTTTTGCAGTTTATACTCTCTTTATGGTTGATTTTGAGGTAGCGTTTGCACGATTTCGTGATACCAATCCTCAGGTTGCAGAATGGATTGATAGCATCCCTAAGGAAAAGTGGACACGTGCATATGACATAGACTGGAGAAGATTTGGTAATATGACAACAAAGTTGTTTGAATCAGTAAACAGGATGTTGAAGGGAGTAAGAAACACACCTATCACTACTCTGGTGAAAAACACGTACAGCAGATTGGTTCAATATTTTGTAAGCAGGGGTCAGGCGGCTGTTTCACAAGTTGACTGTTCACAACAGCATTGCAAAAATGTGGTTGATGCTATGAGGCATAATCAGTCCCTTACTACAAGCCACCATGTACACACATATAATGTTGATCAAACATTATTTGAGATGGATGAGGGTTGGGAGAGGTCATATTCAATCAACCTTGCAGAGTGTTTTTGTCAGTGTGGCAAGTTTAAGGCCATGTAGTCACGCCGCAGCTGTTGTTTTACATGTTCGTCAGAATCTTTTTCAGTGTGTGGATGATGTCTCCCTGGTAAGTAATTTGGTTTAGGCTTACTCATTGCCATGGTAACCAATTGGTAATGAAGGTGTTATTCCGCCGAGTGAAGATCCAGTTCTCATACCTGACAAGGTAACCAATAGGGTTTTTTTTTTTTGAATTTTTCAATTCTAAGTAGCATTTAAACACACGTACTTGCACATAATAATAATTAAAAACACTGTGAATAACAGTAATTGAGATGAAAGACAGAGAGACAGACATAATAAACCCTACTTAATAAAACAAAAATAATAGAACGGACAATTGAAATAACAATAACAATTGAAAATAACCAAACTTAATAAACACTACTTAATAAAATGAAAATAACAATAACAATTGAAATACGAAAATAACCAAACTAATCATAGTTTCACAGTTGTTGTGCAGTGGATATGTCTTCTTCCATGTGAATCATTCTAGTGAGCATCATGCCCAACATCTGCATCGGACATGTCTTCTTCCATTTGGGTGTCTGGTTTGTTAAAAATAGCTAAAATTTCTGTTGGAAAAAAACGTTTCCAGTAGTTCAATTCTGCTAACACCTTTAACACGTCTTCATTGCTTATCAACTCTATTATGTGATATTCGATTAATTTTTTTGAATATTTTGCATGGGCTGGATGTCAAAAATATAATTTTCTTACCACTTATGAGTTGTGAATTCCATAAGGGGGAACCCCAAAAGGCGCAACCCGTGAGTTGTGAAAAGAAACACCAGTTTGGTTGTGTTTGATTGATCCATTTGGAAAAATGAATGCTAATTTGGAGTTAGCAATGGTTTGAGAGCTTGTTTCTCCTAAGAATGACATAGTATTGCGATTAAATTTCATTTGCGGAGGTATGTTGTGTGAGAGTGTGTGGTTGTGTTAATGGGGGTTTGTGTTATTTATCGGGGTCAATCACACCCAATTTGGGCATGACCAAACATGCCCAGATTAGGTGCGACACCCCTTGTTTGGAATTCAATGTTATAACAGGCCAGTGTTTTAATTGCGCCTGTGTATGTGTGTTTTTATTAACACGACATGTATATTCATTGCATAGAGTGAAGGATGAAAATGTTATACGTGACTTGTTTTGGTAAATCCTACACGAAAAACAAAGTCCATTATACGAAAATGTTGTAATAAATGTCTGACAATCAGATAAAGTCCATTACAAACAAAAAATAATATAAACACGATGAAAATTAAATCTATGACTCTGGTGGCCACTGATAATGATGCGTCTAATGATCAGGTAACCTTCGTCTACCACGGGCTCGAGAAGAGCCTGCCTGAGAAGGCCTGCCTGCAAAGGCTCTACATCTGCAGGTGGGTATAGAGTTGCTTGGTCTGGCGATGATGGTTGGGGATAATCAGGAGGTGGGGTGGCATGTGGTACATGTGATGACCACTCCCCACAATCGCCTGGAGAATAATCAACTTGAGCGAGCAGACGATCAATATCTTAAGCACTCCAATCCGCAACAGGTACCTCACTACTACTCCTAAAAGCCATGGACAAGGCTATAGCGTAATATACAGTATGTGTCTGGGAGTCTGCCGGTGGAGGAATATGACTTTGGGAGCTGAATCCCTCATACCCCATGTCCCCCTGTTGAGTAGCATCATAATACATAGGCTAACTGTCGTATATAGAACCTATCAGTGGAGGCCTAAACCAACCATCAGTGCAAGGTCTGGGAGCTCCTATGGGCTCAAGAACATGGTGCATGGCTTTTTGCCGATGCTCTAGCCCATGTCCCTCATGTCTGCCACGGGGAACATCCATATGTACCTGTGGGTCGTGCCGAAGCTGTGATGGGAGTGCGTGTGGGTCTGCCTCCTCCAGGCGACAGCTCTCTCTGAAGATAGAAATAATGCGACCAATCTCTTCATGAACCCAGTTGACGATGTATCTCGGCCACTACTCAGTGCCCGTTGCAAAGTACAGCATCTTCGGGCCATCAATCTACAAATTACAAAACAAATACATTAGTCCAAACATTAAATCCATCATAATGAATATAAGAACACAAATTATAATTAAACAACACTTACACCACGACCAATCTTGGCAGCCCTCTTCGACACATATAGCTTCCCATTACCAAACCATGTACTCATGGTTTGGTGACAGCAATCCATTCAGTAGGGAGGTAGGTCGATGTGCCGTTCCCTAACCTCCCATCGTCGTATAAAGGGTCTCAGCTTACCGACCCAGTCTTGTGGTTTACCTCACAATGACAAGTCATGCACACCCTTCAGCTTCCCAGGCCTTCGTGGGATTGGTTGATCCCTCCCAAATTTTCGCATGCATCTATCCAGATGAGAATACTCAACTGTGTGGAAGCATATAACTAGAGTACTAGCCATCCACAACAGTCGCTGCTGATCAGATGCACCAAGGAAGTGGTAGCCTGCATATGGTTGCCAAACCACCTGCACAAAAGAATTAAAACACAATTATGAAAGAACAGCGACCAAAAATGTAAATTATCAAAGTATAACGACCAAGACTCTTATAAATAATAATACGTACCTCCTCCCGACAAAGGGAATCTAATATTAGCCGATATACTTTGATTTCAAAACCGGCCTAAAGTATTAAACCTAATTTCAAAATAACTGACATTAGAATACTTATAAGACTCATTAATACATAGTTAATAACATAAAATAATAACACATACTTGTGTTCGTAATGCCACTCCGACTGAGTAGGCTGAGGAATAGCTGGAGCAATGGGTGGGAATCTGAGTGAAGCCCATATCTGAAGAAGCACGTGACACCTACCAATGTCACTTCTCTGTGTATTTGTACACTCGTACATTTTTCTAAACAAATGTGCAAGGATCGCAGAGCCCCAACTATAGCTATCTATGTCGTCGAAGTCCCCTCCAAGCAACGGGACGTAGAGACAAGTGACAGTGCTCCCCCCGGATCTGTCACATAGTAGCCATGCTCCAATCATACGCGCAATGTGCGCATTTGTAAACCGCATGACTTCTAGGGGATCCGCAGCTACGTCACCCCAATGTGCATAATGTCTATCAAAATAAGACAGGGGAATAAATCCACCTTTCAGCTCACCCTCTGCCTGTGGAAGATGACCAAATACGTCCTCAATGACGGTGGCCCAGTCGTCAGAGGTGGATCCGGTGATGACATTGTCGTCGCTGGCTAATCCTAAGATACCAGCCATGTCTTCCAAGGTGATTGTCATCTCTCCCTGCGTCATGTGAAATGTATGTGTCTCTGGTCTCCACCTCTATAATAACCAAAGTTTTGCAAAAAAAAAAATTGAATAAAATAATAATATTTTCACTGTAGCTTGGCGCTCCGAGCGTGGGAGTGGCGCTCCGAGCGTGGCACTGTAGCTGAAGGCTATCATTTTGCAATTTTTGGCGCCATCAGCGCCAAAGTGGCCCCAAGAGCGCCAAGGATGCTAGAAACTGGCGCCAGGAGCGCCACAGATGCTGGAAACTGGCGCCAGGAGTGCCAAAGTGGCGCCAAGGGCGCCAAATACACTGGATTTTGGCGCCATCAGCGCCAGAGTGGCGCCAGGAGTGCGGCATGTCAGTCAGGCCTAGTATATAAAGGTCAGAATGCGATTTTTGAAGAGAAAAACTGTTTTCTCTTCTTCTTCAGCGTCCCACCTCCATTTTTGAGTGTTCCAAGCTTCTTGAGCCCTTGTTTCTTCACCAAATCACTCCCTATAACCATCAAACTTGTGAGAAACATCTAGAGAGCTATAATCCTTCATCTTTTCTCCAGAAACCCCTGAGTTGACAAGTCCCTATTTCAAGGGAACTGTGAAGAACTCGAGATAGGCAAGGAACAGCGGTGATTCTCGGACACCAGAACCAGGAGAAGTGGTCCAGAGGTCTTCCTTACTGTTTCTGAGGTAAGAAACTCGAGCTTTCCCGATTGTTTTGTGATTTTGGGGTTTCATATGAATAGTGACCCACTTGAGCTGGGGCTAGAATTAGCCAAGGGTCCTGTAGAGAAACATGTTTAGAACGATTTAGTGATGAAGGAATAGCTTTCAGATTTTGATTTGGTGAACATTGGTTCTTGGCTCTGAGTATGCATGTGTGACTTGTGTTGAGTCACTTGTTAATGATTATATGACATGCAAGAGCCTTAATTATGGTTGTGTTGTGCTTGAGAGGCCAGAGGAACGGTGCCTTGGATGTGATATGGACCGTTCAAGCTATATTGGGATTCTTGAGGATTGAACTGTACAGAGCTTAGAGCTCTCTATCTTTGGCTGGTATTGAGTCTGTGATGACTCTAAAGCCTTGTTCTGAGCTGTGATGGACCTCTGAGGGTCTATGAGGGGCCTAGTGTGAGCTAGGCTATCATGAACCTTAAGTTAGAAGACTTCTGGTTATGCTTGTGCTGGTTGTATGATTGAATTGGTTTTGATATGTGCATATGTGCCTGGATTAGGGCTTGACATCGAGGGTGTTAGTGGCGGGTGCCACGAGTCAGGGAGAGAACTGCAGAGCTCCACTTTGCCAGGTAAGTTCTTAGTCCTTGGGGATGATTTCCCGCTTGTTTGTGCCACACCACACTCCGGGTGGAGTGATGGTCATATTCATGATGCATGCATTTGGTTGTTGCATCCTCATAATGATATGTGTGTGCATCTATGCTTGAGAAATGTATTATGTCTGTGATTAGATCTTCTGGCCAGTAAGATGGATATGGACCTCCCTAGGAAACGACTATTCCTCCTAGTTGGTTTGCTCATGGGTGGTGATGATCCCGAGGTGATGATGATCCCCTAAGACCAAGAGATAGGTGTGTCCCGTCACGGTTGATTGCCTATTCTCAGAGGTACCATATACGTGCGTCCATGCGTAAGAAGTAGCTCCCGATGGGATGGCACGGGTGTGAGTTCCAGACTCACACTGAGGTGAGTTAGGTGTTGATGATGATACGTCGTACATAGAGCAAGATGACTTGCTCATATTGTTATGAGGGCCGGGAAGCCAATGTGGTTGTGACTACCTTGATGTTTGTGTCATGGAGAGTAGGGCCAGGGTGGAGGAGATACCTCCCCGGATCCTGAGCTTACTGAGATGTGTATCTCACCTCGTGTGGGGTTTATATGTTTTCAGGTGACTCTTCTGACAGAGGAGAGCAGTCTCAGGGCAGGAGGCCCTAGTAGAGACGTTACATGCATGGCTAGGGATGACATGAAGAGAGCTAGATAGCTCATTTTGATTGGATGTACTTTGATGCTTGTTAGTACCCTGTAGAGGGATGCTGGGTGTGTATGCCCACTTGATATGTTGTATAGTTTTGTACACCCTAGTGGGAGGGAAGCTATTCTTTTGTAAAACCACGTGTGTGGTGTGGAAACTGATATATATATATATATATATATATATATATATTTGTATAGAACCTGGTTATGTAATGAAAATGAGATTCCTCCTGATTATATCTGTGAAATAGTGGGGTATCTGCCTATGATGATGTGTGATAAACTGGATCAGCAGGGGCATGTATTATATTGTTTATGATGATTGTTGATTGTGTGTTATAGTCCATACATAATGTAATCAAGAAATACGGTTCAATCGCTTCCACATAGTTTTCAAATGACGTTTTAAGCGCGATTCTGATATTATTAATGTTAATACACCGGGTGCACATGGGGTGTTACAACCTCTCAACCAGAGCACTAATAAGCGCATGATCGATCTAAATTAAAATTAACAATAATCAATTTGTATGTACAGTTATAAACAAAAACATTTTTGTAGTTTTTTGCAAACCCAAAATTTAATTTATTAAATTCAGAATTACATACCTGAATATGTCGCATGCATGTGACATGTAGAAATCCATCCTGTCCTAACATCTCAGCAACGATGTCAAGTATATTGTCACAGTTTGGCTCCCCCGTGACTTTACCACATCGAGTTTTCAACACTCGACATGTGTCCTCGTTCCACACAGCCTACGCAAAACACCCTACTTATACGGGGTAGACATAACATGGGTCGTTAGATCCCTGGGCTCACCCTCATGATCGGATCCAGACCGTGAAGAAGCAGACGATGATGAATCAGCCATCTATGACTATCTTAATATAAATAAGTCAATATTATAATTAATAAATTAATACACTTACTTAATACTTCCTATTAATAAATAAAAAAAACTAAACTAAACTATAACTTTAATAAAATAGTTCTAACTAAATTGAACTAAATAACTTTAGTAAAATAATTATAAATTCAAAACTAAACTAAACCCTAAACTAAATTATCATCTAAAATAATTCTATGTAACAGTCTCTAACAATTTTCTATGAAGCTAACATCTACGCCGATAAAAATTACCTACGTCGATAACAATTTCATATGGCCCTAACAATTTTCTAATTCAATAATATAACATATTAAATAATATGCAAAATTATTAAATTCACTTACTTGTTGGCAGAGCTTCGCGGCAGAGATAACCCACTCACAAACTCTAGAGAAAAAGTTCATAAACGTTTAGAGATAAGGTGAAATGGTAAAAGTGTGAAAAAGGTGAAAAAATTTGGCTTATAGTCGCGCCCAATTTGGGCGTGATTGACTGCCCCATAAGCGTAAATAGTTTCAAAACAACCCCAAATTTGTAAGTTTATATTTAAAAAGTATTATTTAAATTTTTTTTGCCAAGAAAGTTCTTTCTAATAAGGAATTCGCTCAATTGACCATATCCTTTCAGCACACTTTTCTTGAAAGTTGCTTATTTGAATTTGATTTATATATAGAGAGATTAGGAGCTAGTCGTTGGAGGTTAAATTCAACTTTCAACTAGTTGCATAATTAAGCTATCGAAGTTCCCGCAACTAGTCATTTTATGCATCTTTAACCTTTGTCTTCTGCAACTCATTAAGTTATCTTCTTCATCTTTGCTCTTCTCCACTATTAGCCATCTTACACTCGTGAAAAAAGACAAATTTTTTGGCAAATCCGTTGAATGCTAGTTGTTGGTCTAAGTGGTAATCATGACAAGTTTTCTGAAGATTGTTTTAGCAACATGTCTACATAGATGTACTGTTGCTACAGTGCATTGTGCTACAATCTTCATTCTACATGATTGCTTGTTGTAACACCCTAAAATAGTGCTCACATATATACATATAATAACTCTTTTATGAAGTTAAGAGTAATGATATTTTGAAGTATATAAAAGAAACAATTTCCCCAAGTTTTTTAGGATTATTTTATACGTTATTTGTCCCAAAATAATAGTCATTTTAGGTTGTTTTTGAAATAACAAATATAACACTAAAAAATGGGATTGAATAGTGTGATACGTAAAAATGAAATCTTTTTCACAAGAAGTTGTTTTCCACAAATAGGTATGCAAAAATCACGTTACTGATAGTGTCGTCCAACGAATAAAACCAGTTTTGATGAAAGAAAAATCATTGTCGTCTAGTAATTGATAAAACAATAGTTTCATAAAGGTTTTTCAATATAACACTTGTGTGATATAGCGTGTCAATATAAGCTAAAGAGAATACTAATCAAATAACTTAAGAGATAAGTAGAAACACTTAGTTTATACTGGTTCACTCAAACAAATGATGCGTCCAGTTCTCTTTTGCAATCCAGTAAAGGGTTTCACAAATCAAAGCTTTATTACAAACAAGTATTTTGTCTTGTCAAGCTACAATAGTATTCTCTATGTCACTACTGTTGTGATGACCCTGAGACCTGGCGCGGTTAGCGCCAGGTCCTTTCTGTAGAAAACCCTGTGGAAGGTGTGGCGCAATCAGCGCCAGGGTTGGCACGGATAGCGCCAGACCCACTGGAATGTGGCGCCAAGGGCGCCAGGCCGGCGCTGGGAGCGCCAGTTTCTCTGGAAGTTCACGCCTGGGGCGCCAAATGGGTTGGTTGTGGCGCTGATGGCGCGGGGTTGGCGCTGATGGCACCACAGGTTCTAGAAATTGGTGCTGATGGCACGAGGATGGCGCTGGGGGCGCCAGACCCACCGTAATTCTGGCCCAGATCGCGCCAGACCTCGGACAGGCCCAGTATATAAGGGCTGTCACGATTTTCAGAAGAAGAAAAACCTTTTTCTTCTTCCTTTGGACGCCAACAGCCATGGGAGAGGTTCCCAAGCTCCCATAACCTTGCTTTGTGACCCTAAACACTTCCTAAACCCATCAAACCTCCTGGAAATCACTTGTGAGCTAGAATGCTTCCTCCATTTCACCAAAAACCCCATGCTTTGAGAAACCCCATTCTCATGAGAAGTTGAAGAACTCGAGTTTGGAGAGGATTAGCAGCTACCCACGGACACCCAAGCTTGGAGGAGTGTCTCAGAGGTCCTCTGTGTCGCCATAGAGGTAAGAAACTCGAGATTCCTGGGTTGTTTTAAGATTTGGGGTTTTGGGTGAATAGTGACCCATTTGTGATAGAGCTAGAATTAGCTCTGGGTCCAGTTGAGAGATGTGTTTAGGATGATGTGAGGAGGAAGGATTAGCTTTCAGTTAGTGATTTGGTGAATGTTGGTTTTGGCTCTAGGTTGTGCATGTGTGACTTGGACTGAGTCACTTGATTTGAGAC
>PYAF01005977.1:139024-162129 GCA_007407185.1 Glycine tomentella
GTCGCTTTCAGGGCAATATATAGGCACAGGCAACCCTAACACGCCCCAGCTAGGCGTGTTTAAACACGCCCTAGCCAGGCGTGTTTAAACACGCCCTAGCCAGGCGTGTTTGGTTGCCCCAAAATGCTAAATATTGCCCAAATCGCCCCCTTTTGCTAATTATTGATTAAAATTGTATTTTTTTGAAAAATTAGCCACTGCCACACATTATTGTCATTTCCATTATCGTCACTATTCTATCATTGCCATTAACATCAGCATTATTTTCACCATCATTATCACCACTACTATTATCACTATCATAAACACCACCACCACCACCACTAGCTATCGTTCTCTTGTTTGTAATATGATATGCAACACACATTAGATAAATCTTACTCTCATCATATCATATTCTTATCAACACTTATATTTTTATCTTATCGTATTATATTCTTTCTACCAAAGAGGCTAGTGTTCAAGGCTTCAAACTACTCTACCACTAAACCAATCCTAGCTAGTAAATTTCTTTTCGTAACCTTCTATGCCTTCAATTTTAGTAGCTTTATTGTCCCAAACAGGACAACAACTATTACTACCTACCACATTACTGAAAATAAAAAATAAAAATAAAAGTTACGAGGAAGTCTAACAACAAAGGAGTTTGAAACTAGAAACATATTCATACACTGTTGACGGTAGTTGAGTCCTCCAGTTCGACCTGCAAAAATCTTTCCATCTCTCATGTCAATAACTTTTTTTTGAGGGAATCTCGGGTCAATAACTTAAAATATATTAAGATATTATTTTATTAAAATTTAAAAATAGTATTTAATTAAAATATATTAATAATGTAATAATTTTTATAACACCATTTAATCATATTGTTGTAATCAAATAACTTTGTTTCTACATAACTAATTAAAAAATTATACTACATAGAATGATTTTTTTATTGATTGACAGTATAAAAAATATTTATATCAACATAAATGAAAATTAAGCTCTTAGAAATAAATATATTTTTTAAAGCTTTTCATTTTAAAGGATATTTTTTTATTTTTAAAAATTAAATATTCACTTTTTTTTTTAAATACTATTTAACATAACTTTTAAGCATATATAACTTTTACTCTTGGAAAGGTATTGACCGCAAGTCGCTAAACGCGCTTTTATATGAGCAACTTTTGTGATGTTTCCTTACATAACTAGCTCGAAGTGTCCAACATCTTGTACTATACCATAATCACCCAGTAAGTAGTAACCCAAACATGGTGTTCACCAAGCTTTCATTAATTCATCTAATTCTATGTTCACTCTTGAGCCTCCAATATTCCTCCCAACTTAATTTCACGTTTTCTTCATTTGCCTTTGCTGCCATGATGAAGTTGGCTAGCTTGTCATATCTAATTCATCTAATTCCTCCAACAGTTGCCTTTGCTGCTATTATCTAATTCATCTAATTCTATGTTCAATCCCTATTCCCATGATGAAGTTGGCTAGCTTGTCATATCTAAACTTAGAAGGGAATGAACTTTCTGGCCATATTCCTAAGGAGATTGGAGAATTGAAGAACTTGAAGTATCTAATACTCCAATCAAATCGACTTTCGGGTACCATTCCTCCAACAGTTGGAATGTTGACTAACCTTGTTGAGCTTGAATTGTCAAGTAACTCTATCCATGGTACAATCCCTTCAATTAGAAACTTGACAAATTTAAAATTGCTTAAGCTCACAAATAATAGTCTCTCTGGCCCCATTCCACCCTACATAGGAGACTTGGCCAATTTGATTGTTGTTGAATTGGATAGTAATAGAATTTCAGGACCAATTCCTTCCAGTATTGTAAACTTGACAAAGTTGGTCAATATGTCCCTGTACGATAACATGATTTCTGGATCAATTCCTACCTCCATCGGAAACTTGATCAATCTAAAGGCGTTAGACCTTTCTTCGAACATTATGTCCGGAGTTATTCCTTCCCGCTTTGGAAATTTGACGAATCTCGCCTATTTGTTAGTGTTTGATAACAAATTTCAAGGTAGATTACCACCAGCTATGAATAACCTTACAAAATTCATAAACTTACAACTATTCAATAATAGTTTCACTGGCCCTTTGCCCCAACAATTTTGCCTTGGTGGGTCACTTGAATATTTTTCTGCTCACCATAATTATTTCACCGGTCCAGTTCCTAAAAGCCTGAAAAATTGCTCCAGTCTTTTCAGACTCAGACTAAATGGAAACCAGATGATCGGAAATATATCAGATGATTTTGGTGTATATCCGGTGTTGGACTTCATTGATCTGAGTAACAACAATTTTTACGGTCACATTTCGCCAAATTGGGCAAAGTGTCCTAGTCTCACAAGCCTTAGGATGTCCAACAACAATTTATCTGGCGGTATACCGCCAGAACTCGGCCAGACGCCCAAGTTACAGCAACTCGATTTGTCTTCAAATCATCTAACAGGAAAAATTCCAAAAGAACTTAGGAATTTGACCTCTTTGTTTGAGCTATCAATAGGCCACAATCAACTTTCTGGCAACATTCCCACAGAATTAGGAACTTTATCCCACCTTCAAATTTTGCAGCTTGCAACAAATAATTTAGGTAGCTCAATTCCAAAACAGTTGGGAGCTTTAGTCAAATTAGTTCACTTGAACTTGAGCAGGAATCAATTCAGAGAAAGGATTCCTTCGTTTGACCAATTGCAGTCTCTTGAAGATCTTGATCTTAGTTGGAATTCGCTGAATGGAGAAATACCAGCAGCACTTGCAGGTGTGCAAAAATTGGAAACGCTAAACCTCTCACACAACAATCTCTCTGGAGCTATTCCATCTAATTTTAAGGATATGGTTAGCTTGACAAATGTTGACATATCTAACAACCAATTGGAAGGCTCAATTCCTAATAATCCAGCCTTTCTTAAGGCTCCATTTGATGCATTGAAAAATAATAAAGGCTTGTGTGGAAATGCGTCCGGTTTGGTACCTTGCCCAGAGTTGAGTCACAATCCTCATGATAAAATGAAAAGAAATGTCATCATGTTGGCATTAGTCCTTACACTCAGTGTTCTTTTTCCAGTATTATTCTTGGTTGGAATTATGTTTTGTATTTGCTGTCGAAGAGCCAAAAAGGAAGAGGCTAAAGAAGAAAAAACTCGGGATCTTTTTTCCATATGGAGTTATGATGGAAAAATAGTGTATGAAAGTATCATTGAAGCCACAGAGGGGTTTGATGACAAATATCTCATTGGAAAAGGAGGGTCTGCATCTGTTTACAAGGCAATATTACCCACAGGACAGATTGTTGCTGTGAAAAAACTTCATGCTGCACCTAACGAGGAATCACCAAATCTAAATGTAAAAAAAGCTTTTACAACTGAGGTTCAAGCCTTGGCAGAAATCAAGCATCGCAACATTGTGAAGTCACTTGGATATTGTTTACATCCCCTTTTCTCCTTTTTGGTTTTTGAGTTCTTAGAAGGGGGTAGCTTGGATAATGTACTAAACAGTGATACGCATGCAACAATGTTTGATTGGAAAAGGAGGGTGAAGGTTGTTAAAGGTGTGGCAAGTGCTTTGTACCATATGCATCATGGATGCTTTCCTCCTATTGTTCATCGTGACATCTCAAGCAAGAATGTTCTTATAGACTCGGACCACGAAGCCCGCATCTCTGACTTGGGAACAGCTAAACTTCTGAATCCTGATTCACACAATTTAACCTCGTTTGCAGGCACATATGGGTATGCTGCACCAGGTTAGCTCTTTTTTTTTTCCTTAAGAAATTGGCTTAATTTCACTTTTTACCTCTAATTTTTTCACTTTTGAGGAATTTTACTCTAATAAATTATTTTGATGCATTTTTACCTTCAACTTTTAAGGAATTTGTGGATTTTACCCTTTGTTATTTTACTCCAAACATAATTGTACTTTTTACCCATAACTTTTCTTTTGACAAATTTTACTATTAACTTTGGTATTTTTTTTGACAAATTTTATCCCTAATTTTTTTATAATTTTTGGCAAATTTACTCCCAATTTTTGCGATTATTAATGGATATATGAATTGAGGTAAAATTTGTAAGTTTACAAAAAGTTGAACGTAAAATGCGGCAAATTAAAAACTTGAAGGTAAAATTGCCAATAATTAATAAATTAGGGATGAAAAATGCAATTAAGTCTAAGAAATTAAACCTATACTTGTTTGGATAAAATATATTTTTTATTTTCATAAATATGAAAATGTTTGAAATTCATTCCTAGAAAAATTTCATTACATTTTTTTTCTTCATAAAATTGAAATATGTTGTTTTAAAGTCTGAAGCAAGGTTTGAATATTCAAACCATTCTACATCAGTTATATATATAAAATATAAAAACATCACATTTACACTAATTATACGCATAATCGATGTTAAAAATCATTATAGTAAGTTTGGGCCTCAAAGCTAAAAAGTGACATATTCAATTTTGTGATAAAAAATATACTAAAAATTTTATTGTAACAAATTTTGAACATTTTCGTATCTATAAAAAGAAATCATATTTTAGCCTACTCTTCTTTGGGACTTTCAATAATAAAGTTCTGCTACTTGTTGTATAATATATTTTTTATGTTTTGGTATATTACAGAGCTTGCATATACTATGGAAGTGAATGAGAAATGTGATGTCTTCAGTTTTGGAGTGCTATGTATGGAAATAATCATGGGAAAGCATCCAGGAGATCTCATCTCTTCTTTATTTGCATCCTCTGGAACGTCATCAGTGTCTAATTTGTTATTAAAGGATGTGTTGGACCAACGACTTCCTGATCCAGTGGAGCCAGTAGTTGTTGAGGAAGTGATTTTGATTGCAAAAGCAACATTTGCTTGCTTAAGTGAAAGTCCACGTTTCCGTCCAAGCATGCAACAGGTGTATAACGAGTTTGTGATGCCAAAATCTTCTTCGGTGGATCCACTTCCCATGGTCACAGTTGGTCAACTCGTAAATAACTCGTCAACTTTGTTTTCCAGTGTGTAGTAAGCATTTTTCTTTTTTGTATTCTTTGGTGTATACTGTAAGCTTTTTGAGCATGTTTTGCATGTTTTTGATCGAGTGTTTTGATAGTTATAAGGGAGTGTTCTTAATACCTGCACTGAAATAAAGAGATTTATTTTGTATTCAAAATATATTACAATAATAAAAAAAAGAGATTTATAATTGTGTATTTAACCATGCATTTTTTGAAGTAATCAAAATTTTATTCAATAAATTTTACATGTAAATATACATCCAGATCAATATCCACTATTAATTATTTGATGAATTGATGAATGACACTTTAAGAAGAACAAACTTTTATGTCTAAGTACTTTTTGGATTTAGACACTAGACCTTTATTGAGCTTTTTTAGTTGGTATCTATTGCACTTTACTCTTAAACATAGACTTCTACTGATAGTATGAATTTGGACTTTTTTCAAAAACAGACATTTGATTTAAAATAGTCACATTTGGACTTCTATTTTTATGGTTTTGGTTCTTTAATTTTTCAAAGATTAGGATTCGTTCTAAACTTTTATTACGTTATCTGACGACTAAAAAAATCATTATAAATTATGAATAAAGTGTTTTAATTAAAAGGATTAATAATTTGTGGTAATCAAGAACAAGAAAAAGTAAATTCATCCAACTTATTGACATCTTAATCAAATGCGTGTATTATACATGAAAAGGAAAAGCATGTAAAAAAATATTTATCAGATCTAGAACATGACGCATTGAATCAAGGACTTAAGTAGTTAACTACTGTTCCCATTAGAAATTCAACCAAAACAATAAGCTTCAGACCCATAAGCAACTCTGTCATCGAAGATCACCGTCAATGAGGAGGATTCACCGGTGTCGAACTCCCTGATGGCAAGAGACGCACGGAGGGAGACAACAACAAGATGCCCAAAGGGAGAATGTTGTCGATTGCTTTGTAGCCATCAACAGCGGTGACGTTGTTTGTGGTTCCTCTATCTTGGTTAGCAGAGGGTTTGACTAAACTCGGGTGAAAGAACATGCTCCGGCGGTGCCTCTTCAACTGTGACATCGTTTCGGTGATGGCATCGAATGGTGTTGACGTTGGTGTTTGCACACACGGCCACATGCCACGCTTCTCCACTGTCCATCGCAATTTTGAGGGAATGTTTGGGGAAGGGCGAGGCACATCCCGATCTGTGGGAAAGATTTTGGATTTTTGATTTTTGGTTATGATTATTTAGGACTTTGGATTTTGGATCTGGTTGAATGTTTATTTCTTTTTTACCTTGTAGAACTGTTACTTGCTAATCCATTTGTTGTAAATCAATCAATATTGAGCGAGTTATTGCTATAACTAGGTTCTTGCAATTTGCGGCAGTTTATAGCCACAACATGTTATTAATTCTTTTTAAAAAAAATTATTTGTGCAATTTTGACATTTTTAAGCAGTTAGAAAGTGTAATAAAACAAAATAATAATAAAAGCAAGTTTATGTCATCACTTAACTAATAAAAAGATGAACTAAGATGAACAAAACACTGAATGAAACAAAAGTTTTAGAATGAATACCTATCTCTGAAAAGTTAAGGAAAAAAAATCACACAAGTCAAAAAAATCTGGGGACTAAAATTAGAATTTACGCTTATATTAATGGTTAAATATATGTTTGTGATTTCTAATAAATACCTGAATTTTATATTTGTTCTTTGATAATTTTTTTTGTTTCTTAATAAAATAAACATTTTACTTTTTGATCGTGACACTTTTTTCTAGTCCTTTTAAATTAATAAATTTTATGTTTATTTTTTAATAAAAAATTTCATTTGTTATTAACCTGTTTAAAAATGAGTAAGAACAAATGAAAAATATTAGGAAATAAATATAAAATTTGTTAATTTATTAGAGACTAAATAAAAAAAATGTCAATGAATAAAAATAAAATTATTATTTTATTAGAAACTCAATAAAAATAATTTTTTTTATCAAGCAATAAATACAAAATTTAAATATCTGTTAGGGATCATAAATATATTTTAACATATATTAACTATATTTTTTATGCTAAAAAAATATAATATTATTCTACTAAAATATTTATTTGATTATATTTTATTAACCAAGCATAACGCCTAATTAAAATTCCTCCCTTTTCCTTTAATAAATTGAGCAATATACACGCACATAACCATTCATAGGAGAGAGAAAATAAGTATAGTTGTCCAATAAAATTATAACAATTAACCTTTCGTAACTTTCACACAACAAAAGCTTCATACTGTCTATCAATTTCCTAATGAATTACCTCTCATCCCCTCCACTCCTTGAACCAAACAGGGCCTCGGGAATTTGTTTATAATTTCTTTAATTTCAAAACCCTAATGTGACAACGTTGTACACCGAGGCTAAAGTGATTTTTTTTCCTGAATTTTCATAGGCTAAAGTGATGGTTTACTCAAATAACAACTTAGGATTAGAACCAATGTATATATTACAAGCTAAAATGTTCTTAAAAAATTGAGTACAAGTTGACCAATTTAATACTATTTGTTCTTGTCGAAATCTAAAAATTTCATGTGTGGACTTGATATGGCCTTAGTGGACTCCAAGTCTCATGATGTCGAGTAGTGGGTAAGCTTTGCTTAGAGGAAAGACCTGCAAAACAAAGGAAAAACACTCTGACGCTCAAGTAAGTACATCAATTGTTAAAGAATGACTAAGTGTGAGAACTCAACCTAAGATATATAGGAAGAATGACTTGAGTAATGCATTCAAGTGTATTAGAGAAATGTATTCTGTGTGAATACTAGATGAGAATGATATGATCTAGAGAGAACTTGGATGATTGTATTTATAGCGTGGAGCATGGGCCTTGGGCCATGACTTACAGATAATTTGTTGATAAGATAATAATAACATATAATAACAGACAATTATCTATATTTCGAATATGAGATAATGTGTACCTTATTGATATATTGTTACTTGTGGATAAGTAACAATTAGTATATAACCTGTTAGGATATTATATGATAAGGTGGTTGCACCTATTTGAATATCCTGGCATATTTGATATGTTGTTAGTGAGGAGATAATATTGTTGGTGTCCATGCTCCTATAGCGATGTTGGCATGGGATCCGGACACGTGTGTCTGAGTTGGCACTTAGAAGCTGAATAAACACCTCTTTAATGTAGCGATGCTGACATGGAGAGTGTCCACGTGTATGGTGAGCTTTATGAGATGGCCACGTGTACCAGTTAGATGGAATTATGAACCTTCTTCCGAGGGCGAACCGCCGGGTCTTTATGCCAAACCGGATCTTGGACTTAGTAAGGTCAACTAGTTAGATGGAATTACGAATCTTCTTCCGAGGGTGGACCCCCGACTCTTGTTAAAGGTCCTCCTAGGGGAGCCCTAGAATTTTGTGAACCTTTGGATGCTACTAGGACGCATCCATCCTGGATTTTAGTAAAGATTGCCAATGACGGACCTTAACAAGTACCAAGACATGGTCTTGGGTTTTCATCGAAGCTGGACCTGGGAGAATAATCAGGCGATACTTCCTAAATCATAGTCAAAATCATGAAATATTGACGTAAATAAAAAGAATTAAGAGGTATATGTTTTATAAATATAGCATTTAATGTACATATTCCCTCTATTTGTTCCTCGGATGGGCCTCGTTAAAACCTTTTCAAGCAAAAACCCAGTGCGAAAAAGGACTTGAATAGGAAAAAGAGTACACCATCCAACCTTGATCTCCTTAGCTGAAGTAGAACTTCAAGTGGGTAGCATTTCAAGTTCTTGGAATGTCTTTACCACTGAGTTCTTGTAGTTTGTAGGCGTCGTTGTCTAGGTTGGTGACAACTCTGAACAGGACATCCAGTTTGGTCCAAGCTTGCCTGCACGAGGATCTTTCGAGCTTCACCTCGGACACGCAAGATTAGGTCACCTGGCTGAAAAGTTCAAGGTTGAACTTTGGAGTAATATCTTCTTGTCATGCGGATTTTGGCTGCTTCCTCCTTGATTCTGGTTATATCTCAAAGTTCTTCATTGGTTTCCAGCTCAACCCTCATGTTGTCCTCATTGCACTGTTCCTGAAAAAGCATCATTCTAGTTGAAGGTTCTCCTAGTTTGTGATGATCCTGGAGTCTGGCGCGATCAACGCCAGTGTGGCACGAGTAGCGCCAGGCATCTGAGGGAATGGCACGAGTAGCGCCAGAGGCTGTGCTAGTTGGTGCGAGTAGCGCCAGACACACTAGAGGTCGACTCGAGTAGCGTCAGAGCGGCGCGAGTAGCGCCAGAAGTGCTTCAAAAGGCCTTTCCCTGATGGTTTTGGCGCCAGTAGCGCCACAAACACTGGGGGTTGGCGCGGATAGCGCCGTGGTGGCGCGGTTAGCGCCAGAGGTGGGGCGACCTGCGCAGGACCTCTGACGGGGCAGGTATAAAAGCCCCATTTACTCGATTTTGGCCCCAAAACCTTGCTTTTTCTTCCTCCCAGCTGCTCTCCACCATTGTTGAAGGGCCAAGCTTCCTTAGACCTTCATTCTTGACCCAAAACACCTTCCTTAAAACATCAAACTTGTAGGAAACCACCTAGAGAGCTTGAATCCTTCATCACTTTTCCCAAAAAACCACCAAACGGAGAGATCGAAATCTCTAGGGGACTTTGAAAAACTCGAGCTCGGCGAGGAAAGGGAACGATTCTTGGACACCTAAGATAAGGGAAGTGGTCCACTGGTCTTCCTTACCGTCTTTGAGTTAAGAAACTCGAGTTTTACCGTTTGATTTGTGATTTTGATTTTGGGATGGATAGTGACCCTTTTGAGCTAGAGTTGAAATTAGCCTTGGGTCCTTTAGAAAAGTTTGTTTAGAATATTGTTGTGATGAAGGATTAGCTTTCAAATGTTAGTTTCATGAACTTTGGTTCTTGGCTCTGAGAAATGCATGTGTTGGTATTTTCTTGGTTAATTGATGATTATAGACCATGCATGAGCCTCGATATTTGCTCTATATGTGACTGAGAGGCTACATGAACGGCTACATTGTGTGAAAGACACCGTTCAAACCACATTGTTGATTATTGAGTATTTGGCCTGTATAGATCTTTGAGATCTTTGTTTTGGCTTGTAGTGAGTCTTGTAGAGACTCTAGTGCCTTGATTAGGCTGAGGTAGACCACTGAGGGTCTATGAGCTGTCTAGTGATTGATGGACTCAGATAACCTTAAGATAGAAGATGTAGAGGTTTATATGGAAAGGAATGAGGTTCCTTTCATTGTGACGGTTGAGAACCGTGTTATATGCTTAAGCCTTGTGAGGTTGCTTTGGTTTTGATTGAGCTTATATGCCTTGTATAGGGCGTGACACCGAGGGTGTCAGTGGCGTAGACCACTGTTCAGGGACAAAACTGCAGAGCACGGCTTTGCCAGGTAAGTTCTTGGTTTCTTGGGGATGTTTCCCACTGCTGTGTTCCACCATACTTTGAGGGAGTGATGGTTGCATTCATGATCCATGCATTGAATTGGTTGTTGCTTTCTCATAATGATATATATGCATGCTTCTATGCTTTGTATGTATGGTTACCTGTTGAATAGATCTTCTGGCCAGTTAGATAGATATGGACCTCCCTAGGAGAAGAGCGCACCTCCTAGTTTGGTTTTCTTACGTCAAGGGTGATGATGATCCCTTAAGACCAAGAGATAGGTGGTCCCGTCGCGGTTGAAGCCTATTCTCGGAGGTGCCATATACGTGCGTCCATGCGTAAGGGGTAGCTCCCGATGGGATGGCACGGGTGTGAGTTCCGGTCTCACACTGAGGACTGAGAGTCCTGATGCTGATGATGATGCATCGTGGCGGCGTAGTTCTGCAGATATACATTAGAGCTAGATGATTGGCTGTATATTGTTATGAGGGCCGGGAGGCCAATGTTTGTGATGCCTTGATGACGTGTGTCATGGAAGTGAGCTAGGGTGGAGGAGATGCCTCCAAGGACCCTGAACTTACTGAGATGTGTATCTCACCCCGTGTGGGGATTATGTTTTTTGCCGGAGACTCATCTGACAGAGATGATGGTTCCCAGGGTAGAAGGCCCCAGTAGGGACAACTGTTGCAGCACCTCGAGAGCATGGAGGCTCCTTGTTTTGTTTGTTTTGTTGTTGTTTTATACCCCTGTGAGGGAAGATATGCGTAGACACATATGTTTTGGATTATTCATGTATATGGTCTGTATGCCCTCGTGTGAGGAAGTGATCTTTGAGATCAGAGCATTGGGATGCTTATTCTTTTGTATAGACACTGTGAGTGTCAGTTGATGTATATATTTATGCCTCTGTTTACCTCCTGATATATCTGTAGAGATATTGTTATGCATCTGCTGTGGGTTAGTTATGTTTTGGATCAATATGGTTGGCTGGCTTTGCATAGTATTGATAAGTACCATACATAATAAATCAAGAAATACGGTTTCGAAATCGCTTTCGTGGCTTTTTAATTAAAGTAATTATGTGCTTATCTGATTAAATAATTTGTTAATACACTGGATGCATATGGGGTGTTACATAGTTCGACGGGGATCATGGCGTAAGTGCCATATGTCAGGCGAAAAGGAGTTTCCTTTGTGGTGCTTTGAGGTGTACAATGATATGCCCAGAGTATGATGGGTGTTCAACAGAGACCTTTGGACTTGTCAAGTCTAGTGCGAAGGGCTCAAAGAATGACTCTGTTTGCTACTTCCACCTGACCATTGGTCTGGGGGTGTTCAACAGAGGTGACCAGGTATTTGATACCTAGCCGTGTGAGGAAGTCTTCATAGGTATGTGCTTTGAATGTGTACCATTGTCAGTAATGATAACATAGGGTAGACTGTATCTGCATATGAGATGTTTCTAGGTAAAAGTTTCAACTTCAATGGCTGTAATTTCTCGTAGTGACTTTGCCTCAATCCACTTGGTGAAGTAGTCGATTGCCACTAGCAAGAACTTGACCATCCTGGAAGCTCTAGGGAATGGTCCCAAGATGTCCATGCCCCACATAGCGGAGGGCCAAGGAGAGGAGATGGTGTGTAAGTTGTCAGGAGGAATCCGTGGGATATCCACAAACTCTTGACACCTTTTACACCTCCGTGTGAACTGAAAGGCGTCTGTCCTGAGTGTTGGCCAGTAGTACCCTACTTGTACTACCTTGGTGGCTAAGGATTGTCATCTTGTATGGAGTCCACATATCCCTTCATGAAGTTCCCTCAGGACATAATTTGCCTGTGAGCTGTCCAGGCATTTGAGCAGAGGTGTTGTCAACCCCTTTTTGAATAACTCATCGTCAATGATGATGTAGTAGCTGGCTTTCCGCTTTAGACGTCGGGCCTCATTTTCATCTGCTGGGAGTGTTCCCTTTACGAGAAAGTCTTTGTAAGGGGTCATCCAAGTAGGCTCCTCCGGTTCAACAGCCATTACCGCTGGGGTATCAATGGTGGGTTTTTGGAGTGTTTCTTGGATGATTGTCTTGAGGTGCCTGATCATTTTGGTACTAGCCAACTTAATAGTAGGTCGGCCCTGTTATTATTTTCCCGAGGTATGTGATACATCTCAAAACACTCAAAGCTATCAATAAGTGTTTTGGCCAGATGATAATACTGGAGAAGCAGGGCTTCCTTGGTTTGAAACTTCTTTGCTATATGTTCCTGGACGAGCTGTGAGTCGGAGTAGCATCTCAAATAATGAGCCCCAACTTCTCTAACGAGTTTGAGTCCTGCTATGAGTGTCTCGTACTCGGCTTGGTTGTTGGAGGCCTTGAAGTTAAGCTTAAGAGCTTGTTCCAGCGAGATGTTGTCGGGTCCTTCAAGTATGATGTTGGCTTCGTTTCCTTATACGTTAGATGCTCCGTCCACGTAAAGGTTCCACCAGTCTGGCGTGGATTCGTCTTTTCCAGCAAATTCCGCCAGGAAGTCTGCCATGAACTATGCCTTCATGGGACCACGTGGTTCATATCGAATGTCAAATTCTGATAGTTCGACTGACCAAGCCACCATCCTGCCTGACAATTTTGCTTTCCTCAGTACCTGTTTGATGGGATAGTTAGTCTTAACTATCACTTGGTGACTTTGGAAATAAGGCATAAGGCATCTGGCCGAGGTGATTAGTGCCAAGGCTATCTTTTCAATCATTTGATAGCGCTTCTCGGCCTCATGTAGCATCCGGCTAGTGAAGTAGATAGGGAGTTGGTGCTTCCCTTCCTCTTGGACGAGTGCCGAGCTGATGACTTCGTCTGCTACCGAGAGGTATAAGAGCAATGGTGCATCCTGTCGAGGTTGACTCAAGACAGGTGTTGCAAAAATTGTTTTCTTGAATGCCTCGAAAGCCTGCTCGCAAGTGTCATCCCAAAGGAATGGTGTTGTCTTAGCGAGCAGCTTGTAAAAGAGCTTTGCTTTCTAGGCAAATTTTGGAAGGAATCTGGATAATGCGGCTAATCATCCGTTCAGCTTTTGAACTTCATTAATATTATTCGGGCTATGCATCCGTAATATGGCTAAGCACTTGTCCGGGTTGGCTTCAATACCCCGGTGTGTGATCATGAAGCCGAGGAACTTGCCTCTGCCAACCCCGAATGTGCACTTCATGGGGTTGAGACACATGTCATACTTCCGAACCTCTTCAAATACGTCTTCTAGATCTGCTACATGTTGGGCTACACTCTAAGACTTGACGACCATGTCGTCCACATAGACCTTGACATTGCGTCCAATCTGCTTTCTGAAGACGCGATCCATTAGTCACTGGTATGTAGCCCCGACATTTTTGAGACAAAAAGGCATGACCCTATAACAGTAGTTGGCATCTTCAGTGATGAAGGCCATTTTTTCTTCATCCGAGGTGTGCATTCTGATTTGGTTGTAACCAAAATATGCATCCAGGAAGCTCAAGATGTGAAACCCGGACGCCCCATCGACAAGTCTGTCAATGTTGGGTAATGAATATCGTCTTTGGGACATGCTTTGTTGAGGTCCGTAAAATTTGTGCACGTGCACCATTTACCATTGGCTTTTTTAACCATGACAACATTGGCGAGCCAGGTGGAATACCTGACTTCTCTAATGAAGTTGGCTTTGAGTAGTTTGTCTACCTCTTCTTTGGCTGTCTTTCGCCGTTCTTCTCCCATGTTCTGTTCTTCTCCCATGGTAGGGAACTTCATCTTTAGATGAGGCGTAGAGACAATAGCTCCTAGTTCGTTGAGAGTTTTTCTACTGATCAGGACCAGGTACGATGTGTCAACATCCACAATGTTGTACCTGACTGTGAAACTCCTGGATAGTGAACCTTGACCGAAGGCGGTCATTAGGTCGACATATCCCAAAGTATAGACCCGTTCTTCTATGAAGTTGAGGAGGTGTTCTGGGCAAGGTTGTATAGCTGTTGATGAAATTTCCAGCTTTTGAAAGGTTTTCATGTATAAGGCATCAGCCGAGCTACCTTGATCAATGAGCACCTTTGTCACCATGGAATTGGCGATGATGAGGGAAACAACCATGGGGTCATCTTGGTGGATACGGTTAATTCCCTCAAAATCAGCATCAGTGAATGTGATGGGAGGTAAACTCCTCATTGGGGGAATGTTGATAGAATTTATGTCAATATCCCGGATGGAGTGCAAATGTCTCTTGCGAGATTGACTTGACGATCCTCCATATGAGAAGCCACCTGCGATGGTATGAATCACACCGTGGATGTGTTGGACGGACTCCTCTTCTTGTTGGCGAGAGGGTTAACGCTCGCGTCTGGGTTGCGGTAGTCTTTGCCTCCCTCGGTCTTTTGCACCATCCCTACATCTATCATTGTTTCTAAAGTGATCCTCTTGCCTCTGTGCTGGTGGGGGATTATCAGGTCTTTTTACAAATCGTGATAAGTGCCCATCTTGGATAAGTTCTTCAATCTTATCCTTTAATGCGATGCAGTCCTCGATATTATGGCCAGTGCCGCGATGGTAACGACGATACTTGTTAGGGTTCCCCCCTTGTTTAAAGGGAGCTGGCAATGTCACCTGTACCTCAATACGTGTTGAAGGCTTCATCCATGATCATAGCTTGATTGACCATTAGGGGTGTGTATCTCTCGAATCTGTGTCCTTTAGGGAGAAGCTGCGACTTGTGAGGCCTTTGCTTCTTGCTGGTCCTTCGGGGGTCGACTATGATGGATACCTTATGTTTTTCGCGTTTTTGTTCAACTTGTCGGACTTCATTGCAGAACTTTGACATTTCTTCCATGTGAATGTAACCTTTGGCTCTTTCACGTATTTCGTCAATGCTAGAAGGGGGCTTCTTTCATAGACTGTCCACGAATTTACCAGGTCGTAGGGCCAACATCATGGAATGCAGTGCTACCTCAGGGTTGAGATTTCTGATCTGAGAGGTGACATGCGAGAATCATTCCATGAACCTACAAAGGGGTTCATTATTGGCTTGGCGCAATGTCGCTAGTGCAGTGGTGTCATCTTATGAGTTCGACTGGTAGCGTATTGTGCACTGAATTTTTCGACAAGGGTGTCGAAACTGTCAATGAACCGCTCGGGAAGGTCACCATACCATTCTAACACGGCTCCCTTCAAAGACGTAGGGAATACGCCACACAATATGGTGTCATTGTTGGTGTAGAGATTTGCCTGTGAATGGAAGGCATCAAGATGTTCATTCGGGTCGTGGTGCCATCATACCTTTCTAGGTGCAGAGGTTTCCAGCCGAACGGGATGTCGACTTCCTTGATGCGGTCAACAAGAGGGTTGCGCCGTGTGTTACGCCTCTTCATTCAATAGCCTTGTGTCGAAGTATGAATGGGCGGAGGGTCGACATGTCGAGGATGCGATTCGCCTTGCTTCTGTTCTTTGCGGGTGATAGGGGAGCGTTCATCTCCCTTGGGATGTCTCGCTCTGGCTTCGTACTAATCGTGTTCAGTTTTCAGCCTTTCGATTTCTTCCTGGTACTTGCGTTCCATCTGTGCCATGCAGTTCTAGAGTTTCTGAAAGGTGTCGACATTCGTCATGGTAATTTGCGGGGGGTTAGACGCGTCGACCAGGGTGTCATGTCTAACACTAGAACGTGTGCTGACCATGAACGGGTACCGTCAAGTGATTGGGATGAGAGGCCGCAGGGTAAGTTTTACCTGGGTCCCACGGTGGGCGTCGAATGTTCTTACCGAAATCTGAAAATTCCAGTGTGGGCTTGATGTGACCTTAGTGGACTCCAAATCCCATGACGTCGGGTAGTGGGTAAGCTTTGCTTAGATGAGGACCTGCAAAACAAAGGAAAAACACTCCGACGCTAAAGTAAGTACATCAATTGTTAAGGAATGACTAAGTGTGAGAACTCGGCCTAAGATGTATAGAAGGAATGACTTGAGTAATGTATTCAAGTGTATTAGAGAAATGTATTCTGTGTGAATACTAGATGAGAATGAGATGATCTAGAGAGAACCTGGATGGTAGTATTTATAGCATGGAGCATGGGCCTTGGGCCATGTCTTACAAATAATCTGTTGATTAGATAATAATAATAGATAATAGCATATATACAATTATCTATATTTCGAATAGGAGATAATGTGTATCTTATTGATATATTGTTACTTGTGGATAAGTAACAATTAGTAGATAACCTGTTGGATATTATATGATAAGGTGGTTGCACCTATTTGAATATCTTGACATATTGGATATGGTGTTAGTGAGAAGATAATATCGTTGGTGTCCGTGCTCCTGTAGCGATGTTGGCATGGGACCCGGACACGTGTGTTCGGGTTGGCACTTGGAGGAGGAATAAGCACATCTTTAATGTGGCGGTGCTGACGTGGAGAGTATCCACATGTGGCGGTGCTGACGTGGAGAGTATCCACATCTTTATATGAAGCCTGAGAAAAGGAACCATATTGCATAGAATGAGGTGGACAATATGGCCGCAACGTATGGGTTAGGAGTTATGGCCATGGCCATCATACCATAGAAAGTGTAGTATAGGAAAGTAAAGTACTTGTAGTAGAGATACCTGAAGACCCTTGATGTTGTCCATTCGAATCCCATCATGGCATATACTATGATACCATAGACCAGAGCTTGAGCCAAGATGTGGGGAAGTTCTATAATAACCTGTAATTAATGATATACAAGCCTTGGGTTTCAACTATTATATTTTATGAGTCCTTAACAATTCATACTAGCTTGGACAATGATATGTGTCCTATAAAGTGTAGAAAGGGAGAATGTAGGATTTACCTTTGATTTAAATTGAGTTAAGCTTATGAGGCATTTTAATTATAAAATAGTGGATACATTCATTACTACAAAATATACATTTCACCATAAAAAAAATTGATTTTAATGGCAAAAATCCGTCGTTAACCCATAAAATCTGTCGATGAGTCATAATTTTCAACCAATTTCCAATGAACACAAATTTATCGGTAAAATACTCGTAGGAAATTTTAACTGACAAAATTTTTTTATCGGTCGATAGGTTAAGTAAAAAATTATCAATGAATTTTTTTGTCGGTAATTTCACAGGGATTCATAACATAACCTTATGATAAAATTATCAAATTATTCTTTTTCTTAATTCTTGTGGGTAGATTAATAAATATAATTTAATATTTTATCTTATTTGATTATTTTAACAAAAACTCTTGCGTGTGAGATAAAAATTATATTTAAGTATAATTAATCAATCACAATATTAGACTAATTCCTCATGTGATTTTAAATAACTTAATATATAATTTCAATTAATTAAAAATGTTATGGATAATCAATAATTAATTAAAATTATAAAGGGAAATGTGGTGAATCCAAAGTTAAGAAACTAATTCTTAGCTAAAAACCACATTTTTCCTAGAATATTAAGACTATCAATTTCTAAATGCCAATAAAACTTTACGCAATTTAATGATTCAACTTCAAATACTCGAATACAAAAGGCTTTCATTACATAGCATACATAACATAACAATAGCAATTGAATCATTCTTTCGATATTCTTCAATTAACAAATAATATTAGGTTCAATAGCAATTATCACGCGATTAACGTAATAATTGCATGTTCTTAATAGTCCTAACTTGCGACATATCCCATTCAATAATAATTAAATGAAAATCAATTTAGTATTAAAATTAAATTAATAGTCATTAACAATGTAATGAAGACATCAATGATAAGCAATCAACACAACAGTAATTTGGTTCAAAACCACTAAATCACATGGTCATATCAAATTTGACACTAAACCTCCATCTACAATTGCTCTTTAAGTGTCAATAATAGCATATTGCAATATTACGAGTTGTCTTATGGGAAGAATCTTAATAGAGAAGCCAAAATAACCTTGCAAATGAGTCTAATATTGAAATATAAAAACTTCAGGAAGGTGCTCCAAAATGCATTGTAATAAAACAAAGCCACGAGACATTGAAGCCATTGCTTGAACCATTAATTCATAATTTTTTTAATCACATTGATATAAGCATGATAGCCATTGAAACACAAATATTTAAAGTCATACAACAAAATCATGCGTAGTGCTTTATATTGGAATTTTAATGTTACGAGAAAAGATTTCCTATGTTTGCAATGCCAGTTTCTTTTCCAAAAAAAGAATGCAATGAATTATAATTTCAATTAAAATTCCATTCTAAGCCACATCAATATATTGCATCATGTTTTTGCGCCTCTGTATATACCGAAAAGAAATAACACTTATTATGGTTATTGTAATAATTGTTTTATTATTTTGTAACAACTCTTCATTATCAAGCAATCAGCTACAATAATAGGTAATCAAATCAACACATACAGTAGAAATAAAATTAATATATAAAAATGAATAATAACAAGACTACAAAGATAGACTCTGATATCAAATATAAAAAATTTAAAACTTTAGTTCATAATACAAACATGAATAAAATATTTGGTAAGTAGAAATATATACAAAAACATATCTCTTGTAGTCTATCAAGCTCTATATCACATGCTCTCTCACAAGTAAAAATATAGAGTATATATGTGTTTGTAGATAGAGAGGAATCTTCTATCTTATGCATTTTTGAAGTGTGTGAATCAATGAAACATCCCAGACTATTTATAGACAAGACGGGAGACCCTTCCACCTTATTAACAAATCATAGTAGCCTTCATTAGTTAGTTCCTCCTTTAAAAACAATAAAATACTTATTATGGTTATTGTAATAATTGTTTTATTATTTTGTAACAACTCTTCATTATCAAGCAATCAGCTACAATAATAGGTAATCAAATCAATTCATATTATATCACCTACAAAATATTGTCCAACAAATGCATCATGTAACATCCCCAAAATTTTAAAAATGTGATGATAATTGGATAAAAGTATGTTTAGAGAAAAATAACTATCTCACTCTTTTCATATAGTAGAAATTACTAGAAAACCCTTAAGATAAAAATTTCAAAAATGCCCTTGGACATTTTTGAAAATGACCAAAATACCCCTAGGTTGAATGACAAAATTACCAAAATGCCCTTAGGCCAAAAATGCTCAAATAACTTTAGAAATTTTGTAGAAACTTGATGAAATTATAGAATACACTTAGCCGACTAAGTATCAACAAATTTTGTGACATAAAACTGTAAAATAAAATTTCTACAAATTTTATAAGATGACAACTTTGAGGTTCTGGAGTAGTGCTGATATATTGAAGAAGCTATGTACTAGGCTGAATTTCGGAAAAAGTTTTGTACTTATATAAACTTTTGTAACAGAGACATTGACTAATGTATTAGTCTTTACATATTTTGTAAATTTTATGACTTAGAATTTTTACTAATACATGTTTCTTGAAAAAAAAATTTATTCTACGTAAAAAATACTAGTAATAAAATCAACTTAGAAATTAGGTCGTTACAGTTTTGGTATCAGAGTGGTTAATCCTGTTAGGTCCTGAGGGGAATGGACTAACTATGCTTTTCTGTGTGATTTTTGTGTGTCATTGTTTGTGTTTGTTGAATTCTGACGCACTTTAACTTTATATTGAGCCTGATCACCTGAGTATTTTTGTTAAAGTGAATAGGAGTTCATGGCTGCTAGAGGAAGAACAGCAACCCAAGCCGGTGGCAACAATGAAGAAATAAATATTCTTCATGAGATGCTAGCGGCTATGCGAGAGCAAGCGCTGCTGTGAACCAACAAGCAACTGCAGCAAGTCAACAAACTGCGGCAGCTACTCAAATGATGATGCAAATGAATAATAATAATAATCATAATAATAATAATAATAATAATAATAATAATAATAATCAGGATAGCAATAATACTTCTAATCAAAATAATAGAAGGCAGGAAACTGATATATAATATAATAAGTTTGTTGAGTTTAGAAAGTCTAATCCACCAGTCTTTAGGGGGACTCTTAATCCAGACATGGCTGAAGAATGGATTAAGGAAATAGAAAAGATATTTACTGTACTGAATTGTTCTGACCAACAGAAAGTAACCTATGCCACTTATATGTTACAATCTGATGCTGAGTATTGGTGGAACAGTCACAAGCAAATTCTGGTAGGTAATGGAGTAGAAATTACATGGGAAGTGTTTAAGACAGCCTTCTATAGTAAGTATTTTCCTATCTCAGTGAGAAATGCTAAGGAGCTCGAATTTCTTAAGCTTGAACAAGGTAATAGTAGTGTGTCAGAATATATAGCTAAATTTGAAGAATTAATTAAAATTTCCTCCACCTATCAATATAACCCTGATGAGCACTGGAAGTGTATGAAGTTTGAAGGGGGATTGAGGGAAGATATGTTAGAAAAAGTAGGACCTTAGAAATTAGGGAGTTTGGTGTTCTGATAAACAAGTGTAGATTAATAGAAGAGTATAAAAGGAGGTCTGCTGAGAAAAGAGAGTCCAGTAATAATTTCATGAAGAAATTAGGACCCCAACCTTCTAAATTTAAGAATAATTTTAAGCAAAGAAAATTTCAAATAAGGCAGAATTCAGGAAAGGAATGCAACAAATGTCACAAGTTCAATGGAGATAGGCCATGCCCTATAGTTCAGCCCACTTGTGTGCGATGTGGAAAGATAGGACACTTGGCAAGGGATTGTCGCAATCGCAATAGTGTTCAATGTTTTAAATGTGGAAAGATGGGACACTATGCTAATAATTGCAGAGCTGAAAGTTCCCAAGACACTACACGTCCTCAACATACTGGAAGAGTCTTTACCATGAATGCAGCAGAGGCATCTCAATCTGAAAATCTTATCGAGGGTAAGTGCAAAATTAAAGATACTATTTTAACTGTATTATATGATTCAGGTGCTACCCACTCTTTCATTTCTTATGACACTGCTATACAATTAGGATTACCTTTATCCCAATTACCTTATGATCTTCAAGTTTCTACTCCTACTGGTAAACCTATTACTACTTGTCAAATATGTCTTAATTGTGTTTTTCAAATTGACCATAAACCTTATTCTGTAAATTTGATTTGTCTTCCTTTAACTGGATTTAGTGTAATTTTGGGTATGGATTGGCTTGCAGCTAATCATGTGTTGTTGGACTGTTTAAATAAAACCATTGTTTTACCTTTAGAAGTTTCAGAAAATAGTCAAACCCAATGTTTGTATTTGAACTCCATTGCTTCCTATTCCAGTAAGAATGAAATTCAAGGGTATGTTCTTTTATTAGCTAATGTAACTGAGTCAACTGATGAACTCTCTAAAATACATGTGGTAAGAGAATACCCAGATGTGTTTCTGAATGAGATACCAGGGATACCCCCAGATGTAACTCCTCCTTTTACTCACTCGTGCTTGATTGGTTTTATATGAAATCTCTTATCAGCTTTGTATTAAAATTAGTTTGGTTATAATTTTTTCACGAAAATTCATTTCCTTTTGCTTGTGATGTTACTAGTTGTTTATATCCTAAACGAATTCTTTCTCTCCACGGTTTAATTAAAATAATAAAATACAGTCCATTAATACAGACCAAGAATTGTTCATTATACAGTCCAAATACAAGTCAACATAAAATACAAGAAATTTAAATTTGGTACAAGTCATCAACATATCTTCATCTTCTTTTCTTTAAAAATCCTTCCAGGCTTCCCTGCTTTTCTGCTCACCCAAATGAATTGGGGTCATCACAGGTGTCAACCACAGACACAACATAGGGTAAGTTCATGACACACATAGTTTGAATAAAACATACATAATACTCACATGGTTATAATATCATTTCTAAAATAAGAGACATGCATGATCCACACCTTATTCACATCACACCATCAACACAACATTCTCATCACACCATCAACACAACACACAGTTCAATTCATGTCATTTATACAACACACAGCTATACAATAACACGGTCTTATGCCCCCGCCAGGCAAGATATAAAATAACATGGTCTTATGCCCCCGCCAGGCTTCAAATAAAAATAACATGGTCTTATGCCCCCGCCAGGCTTCAAATAAAAATAACGCGGTCTTATGTACCCGCCAGACAGAATTAAAATAACGCGGTCTTATGTCCCCGCCAGACACCGCCAGACAAAATTAAATAACACGGTCTTATGCCCCCGCCAGGCTTCAAATAAAAATAACTTATACAACATTCCAATTCTACAATAACAGTCCACTTCATAGATTCAACAAAACAAGTCCTAAATCATCACAGTTCAATTGGTTCAACATAACCTACGTAATTTCAACATAAACCTAATATCATAACAAATATACTTAAAGGATTTATTTTAGCAAGCTATATCACTTTACTTACTCAAAGCAAAACCATCTAAACTTTAGAAACCATTCATGTACTTCATTAAAAGCAAATACTTATAAATTCAAGTCAACATAAGTTTAGCATCAATTAAATATATATATATATATATATATATATAAACTCAAGTAATCATAGAATCCCTTAAATCAATCCTATACTTGTAACTAAATATTCTATTAAAATCCTATACTTGCAACTCAATATTCTATTACACACTATACTTCTAAACAATTATTTCTATATAGTTGTAGATCATTTTAGCTTCCATTAATTAGGTTAGATTCAAGTTATCTATTCAACAATTAT
>PYAF01005977.1:165913-182842 GCA_007407185.1 Glycine tomentella
TGTGTACCCAAAAGTGATGGATTAAGAGAGAAAATTTTGAGTGAAGCCCACAAGAGTAATTTCACAATGCATCCTGGAGTTACTAAGATGAGTCAAGATTTAAGGAGAATGTTTTGGTGGCCTGGTATGAAAAAGGACATAGCAGAATTTGTAGGAAAGTGCTTAGTATGTCAAAAGGTAAAGATAGAACATCAGAAACACTTTGCAACCTCTAGGAATTCCTCAATGGAAATGGGAAAGTGTGTCTATGGATTTTGTAGTAGGATTACCTAGAACTGTTTCTGGCCACGATTCAATTTGGGTCATTATAGATAGACTTACTAAATCAGTTCATTTTATACCTATTAGGATTTCTTATTCATTAAAGAGATTAGCTCAACTGTATATACAAGAAATAGTTAGATTGCATGGTGTACCTTCCACCTTAATTTCTGATAGAGACCCCCGTTTTACTTCTAGGTTTTAGCGAGCATTACAAAAACCATTTGGAACTAAGTTATGCTTAAGTACTGCTTATCATCCCCAAACAGATGGACAAATAGAAAGAACCATACAAACCCTAGAAGATATGTTGAGAGCTTGTGCAATGGACCAACAGGGTTCTTGGGAGAGATATTTGCCATTAGCAGAGTTTGCATATAATAATAGTTATCATACAAGCATAGGAATGGCTCCATTTGAAGCTCTGTATGGTAGAAAATGTCAGTCTCCCTTATGTTGGTATGAATCTGGGGAAACAAGTATCTTAGGTCTTGACCTGGTAACTCAAACCACGGAGCAAATCAAGAAAATTAGAGAGAAGTTGGTAACAACTCAAAATAGACAAAAACATTATGTTGATAAAAGAAGGAAACCTCTAGAATTTCAAGAAGGAGAACATGTTTTTCTTAAAGTCACTCCAATTACAAGCATAGGACGAGCAATGAAGGTCAAAAAGTTAAGTCCTCATTTTATCGGGCCTTTTCAATTTTTGAAAAGAATAGGTACAGTAGCTTACCAAATAGCCTTACCACCAAATCTTTCCAACCTTCATAATGTTTTCCATGTCTCTCAACTCTGTAAATATATTTCTGATCCAAGTCATGTTCTAGAATCTGAATTAATACAGTTAAAAAATAATTTAACTATGAGCTTGCCCCAGACAATAATTTTGGATAGAGAAATAAAGCAATTAAGAAATAAGTTTGTACCATTGGTAAAAGTAGCATGGGGACAAGGACATTTGGAAGAATGTACCTGGGAGCTAGAATCAGAAATGAGAAAGAAGTACCCTGAACTGTTCACAGGTAATTACAAATTTTGAGGACAAAATTTTTTTTAGGGGGGTGAAATGTAACATCCCCAAAATTTTAAAAATGTGATGATAATTGGATAGAAGTATGTTTAGAGAAAAATAACTATCTCACTCTTTCCATATAGTAGAAATTACTAGAAAACCCTTAAGATAAAAATCTCAAAAATGCCCTTGGACATTTTTGAAAATGACCAAAATACCCCTAGTTGAATGGCATAATTACCAAAATGCCCCTAGGCCAAAAATGCTCAAATAACTTTAGAAATTTTGTAGAAATTTGATGAAATTATAGAATACACTTAGCCGACTAAGTATCAATAAATTTTGTGACACAAAACTGTAGAATAAAATTTCTACAATTTTTATAAGATGACAACTTTGAAGTTCTGGAGTAGTGCTGATATATTGAAGGAGCTATGTACTAGGCTGGATTTTGGAAACAGTTTTGTACTTGTATGAACTTTTGTAACAGATACATTGACTAATGTATTAGTCTTTACATATTTTGTAAATTTTATGACTTAGAATTTTTACTAATATACGTTTCTTGAAAAAAAATTTATTCTACGTAAAAAAATACTAGTAATAAAATCAACTTAGAAATTAGGTCGTTACACATCATATGATTTTGTTGCACAACAAAACTTAAATGTGATTTCTTATTTGTTTCAAATTACCCATAATTGGAAATTTTCCTAAACTGGCTAACATTTATAGTTGGTTTAAATACATTTTTGTTCCTACAATTTAGTGCTTTTTTCTTTTTTGTCCCTGCAATTTGTTTTTTTTTTTTCATTTTAGTCATTGCAAAATGTTTTTTTCGTTCTTAAATTGCTTTAGATAACATTTTTTTCACTGTTCAAAGCACTTTTTTATTGTTCAAAGCGCTGCCTAAAGCGTTTTAAGGATGAAAAACAAAACAAAAATAGTTTACAAGGACTAAAATGATTTTTTGTTGCAGGAACAAAAATGAAAAATGCGCTAAATTGTAGGAATAACAAATATATTTAAGCCTTTATTTTTTAATTCAAATTTTTTTAGACAAATTAGTGAAGTAAACTTTAATTTTCATAAAAAAAACTAAGGGACTATAATATTTATGTTTTTTCCTTTATTTTTTTGTTTGGGGTATTGAATAAATAAAACAAAACATGATGTTAAAAAGTGGAATTTTGGTTTATATAAAAGAGGTAAGTCTATGGAGATTATAACTTAACTATTCCATTTTTTAAAAAGAAAAATCAAATAATTGTAATGGAACAATTGGGTTTCAAACACAAAATTAACAAATGCACAAAGCCATCCTAACAGTAAGTCAAACTTAGATTCTCACAATGTATAGGTAGTGTTTAGTGAGGATTAGGGCTATCAAAATTAGGAGTCAATCATTATTGTTGTTTTTTTGTTGCAACTATTTTTTTTTTTTAATTTAGATTGCTTGCGAATTTTTACTAGTAATTTAATTTTTTGCAATTGGATGTAACATCTTACACTACTAATTCTCTTGTCACATCATGTTACTAAATTTCCATTGCATTAATATGCTCTTGGAAATTTGAAATATTTACATTATTTTGTTTTATATGTGTACAGTCCAAAATAGTAAAATGACACGTGGCTACCTCATAAATGTCAATGTACACGTGGCCACCCTCCATGTCAACATTATCTCATTAATACGGGCTTATTCAGTCTCCAGGTGCCAGCCCAGACATAATGTCCAGGTTCCTTGTCAAACACCGCTACAGGAGCACGGACGTCGACCCTCTACAAAAGCACGGACATCAGCAATATTATCTCCTTATTAATTGCCTATCTATATGCCAAGATATTCAAATAGGTGTAATCACCTTATCTTATCATAAAATATCTCAACAAGTTATCTACTAATTGTTACTTATCTACAAGTAACAGTATATCAATAAGGTACACATTATCTCCTATTCAAATTAAGATAACTGCCTGCTATTATCTGTATTATTATATTCTCAACAGATTATTTATAAGCAATGGCCCAAGGTCCACTCCACGCTATAAATACAACCCTCTAGGTTCTCTCTAGTCACTCCATTCACATTCTACACACACTATACTCATTCGGTATTCACACAGAATACCTCTCTCTCTCATATATACTTGAATGCATTACTCAAGTTTCTCATTCTCTATACTTTAGGCCGAGTCTTCACACTTGGTCATCCTCACAAATTTAATGTACTTACTTGAGCGTCATAGTGTTTTTCCTTTGTTTTGCAGGTCCCTCCTCTAAGCAAAGCCTACCCTTACTCCGGCGCCATAAAATTTGGAGTCCACCAAGGTCACATTAAGCTCACACGTGGAATTTCCAGATTTTGGTAAGAACAATATGTAATTATGTCAAAATTAAGGTGGAAAACACATTTATTCGTTAGCAGAAAGCTCTCCATGTTCCATTTGAGTAGTTAAATTGTTACTTGTTATTCCATCATTTCTTAAAACATATCTTATTTTTTTATTCATTCAGTTTTAGCATATTCTTTTGCCATTGTTATTTTTCTTACTATACTATATAGAGACGGATTTCGGATAATTGGATGATACTACATGAATAATTTGGTTGTAAGAGTTTACATTGATAAAAAGGTCTAAGAGCAAAATTAGAATTCACGTTAGCTCTTACAATCATTGAAATTATGTAATATCATTCAATTCTAAAATCATCCTCTAGAATGGAAAGCATATTGTTTTGAGTATGGACTTTACTATGGGAGTGCATACTTCATTCTACTAAACATATGTTTTTCATATATAAGGGATTGCTAACCTACTCACATGTTAGAATATGTTAGCATCCTACACCAACATTTTAGGATACATATGCCCCTAATCTCTTTTGTTTTAGTCAATTCCTTTTATGGATATTATAGTCATCTCATATATTTTATTAAAAAATAAAAAAATACCTTTTCTCTCGCCTCTTTTCTCCATAACCTCATGTTATTCTATTGGTTTTTTTCCCATCAAGGTTTTTTTTTTTATTTACCAAATGGGCGTAGGGGGAAAAATACCATTTGGGTGTAAGTGGTGCCACGTGGCATGACTCTGTTTTTTTTTGAAAAAATAAAAATCGGTCACTAAAATTTGGTCTCGAATTTGGTCGTTATTTCAGTCGCTAACACTTTTTGCGACAAAATATTGTGGTTCTTTTTGTGTAGTTATGTTTGCGACCACAATATTATGTCGCAAAAAGAGTTAGCGACTGAAATAGCGACCAAATTAGCGACTAAATTTTTAGCAACCAATTTTTATTTTTTTTAAAAAAATAGAAGTCGTGACACGTGGCACGACTTACCCCCAAATGGTAATTTTTTCCCCTACCCTCATTCGGTAAATAAAAAAAATAACCCCTTGATGGGGAAAAGGCCCGTTTTATTCTTTCATCTTTGAGTCTACATCTAAAAGCATGTTTTGCTTCCTCCCCAACCCCTTTTCATGCCGCATCGTCTAGGCCAATCTTTCCACCATATCGTAGACAATATGTTTCATACAATGAATCTGAAACACATCTACCTTCCAACAATAGATTTAGCTAAAGGTGATTTTCGGAAAGCAAGGTGAAAATGATAGGAATACTTCAATACAACCAAGAGGGGGGGGGTGAATTGGTTGAACCTTGGTATTTAAAAATTTACTATCAGAGTTTCCACAGGATCTTTATCACTTAAAGAAAAACTTTTGAAATCAAGAATCTTTATATTCAATCAAATTCCTCTGTCAAGAAAATCAATAGACAAATGGAAAGCTTATTATGCAAAGAATATGATTCACAATTCAAAGCAATATTGAGATGATGAGAAGAGAATAAAGATCAGTTACAATTTATACTGGTTCACTTCAAAAACTATGAAGCTACATCCATTTTCTTCCACTCAACTCTATAATAGAGTTCCACTATTGCAAATATCTGTTCTTACAAGTTATTACAAAGCCTCTCTTTATCAACCCTAGATAAAGTTCAAAAATCTAAAACACTATTAGATTCTTAGAGACAACCCACTGAGAACACTACTCAGCAAACCCCCAGAGAAACTCTATCTCTAGCTAACAAGCAAGAAACCCATTTACAATAGACAAATCATTACAGAAATTAAAAATAGATTTACAACTTCAAAGATTAAGGAAAGAAGTCACTTGATGATCCAATGAACAATATGCATATGAATGATTCACCAGGTTGAAGAAAGATTTAAAGACTTAGAACATCCCTTTCCTTAAGCTTTGAAAACAAGTTTTGCTTCACCTAATCAATCAATAACCCATATGACTTTTGGTGAAGGCAAGAACTTTGTGAACTCAGAAAAAACACTAATAGAATGTTAAGAACGCTTATGAATGCTCAGAATTCAAATTTCTCAAGTTCTCTACTCAGCAGAGCAAAGGGTTCTATTTATAACAGGCTTCTAACTGAAAATAATCGATTATATACGCTCATGTAATCGATTATTTAGCATATGTAATCGATTATTTCAAGTATGTAATCGATTAAAATGTTTAAGATTTGTTCTGGGTTCTAGCTATGAACATAATAATCGATTATCCCGTCACGTAATCGATTAAAACAGGAAGTTCTTCATTTTTAAATACACTATGTAATCGATTACTGTTTCTGGTAATCGATTAAATTAGCAAAGCATGTTTGGCACAGGCATAGTATATAATCGATTACAACCTTCTGTAATCGATTAAGATAGAGAGTTTAATATTTTCATTTTAGCCTAGGTAATTGATTAATCCGATATGTAATCGATTACATTGTTCTTAGAAAGTTTTCCAGAAGGCACAAAGAACAAAATAATCGATTCCTATCTATTTGTAATCGATTAAAACAACATAACCTTGTTTTTCCAAAAACTTGGTTTTAAACTTGCCTTAATTATCAATTGCTTTTGTATTAACATACAATCTAACAATCCTAAGTGAATGATATGAATGATATGCACACTGGATCATCAGAGATAGCTTCTTCCCTTTACAACAATCACAAATTGATTTCCAAGGCTTCAAGGCACGTTGAAAGCACAAAACTTCTGAGCTTGATTCTTTGTTCATCTTCAAGTGACTCCTTTTGAATCAACACAAGGCACAATTAAGTCATGCGAAAGCTCTACTGTAGCGGAGGATGAAACTTGTTCAGGAAATGCTTCATGCCAAATGCTACTTTTGTCACCACCCAGTCATGACTTTGTTGGTGGAGAACATGTTGGAATAAGTTTGGGTGGCATTGAAATGGAAGGACAAGGGGTTTGAACTGGTGATCAAAGAAGGGGGGAAAAACTTATACATCGATGCTGGAAATCATTACCGTGGGTAGCGAACGGTGACCCAAGGGATGGCCAGAGGAGGTTGGCAGAATATGCAGGTGTTTTGATGTGTTAGCTTGGATTATGGAGTATTAAAAGACTAATATGTTATTGTTTGACATTCAAAAGCACAAATAAATTTGGGGTTAATCCTCTGTGGAGTAAATGTATTGTACTAATGCTCAATTTTGTGAATTTAGCCTCCTTAGATGCATGTATAGGTTGTACTATTTCGAGTTTTGAATTGGAGAAATCCTTATGCTCAATTTAGTCTCTTGGTGAATTTGTATATTTTGTTGATGAATAAAATTGATTGTTATCCAACACATGAGTTTTATTTTTGCTATTAGCTTAAAGGGAAAAACAACAATTTTTCTTTCTCATTCTATGATTGGAAGTCTATGCCTATGTTATGCCTACATTAACCTTAAGGCTTTCATGTTAGTAGATTTCTTGTGGATAGGTGTTGTGCTTTGTTCGGTGATATTGCACCCATAACAATAGATTACATGTTAACTCAATTGTATTTGTTGAAGAGGCAATAAATTATTTGTCAATCCAATTAGAATCCAAAAGTGAATATGTTGCAGTAGCTCCAAAATGGATTTGTTTTTCTAAATCTGTGAAACTTTTGAAGTATTCGCGAGAACAAAAAACATTTGTAGAATTGTTGGTCATTTTTGTTATCTACTTTGGATTCATTCAAGTTTGGTCAATTTGAGACATGTCTTAAATCATGTTTAGTTTCCAATACAAAGTTAAACTATATTTTCTGACTGCATAATATCATTCTATTTACTCATGGCTACTAATTATTAATTACATTTTATGATAAAAAAGACAATTGGTCTTCTTAATTTAGCAATCAATTTTTAGCAACGCTAAAACTAATAAAAAAAATAAGCATGATGGACACTGTTTCAAATTGATTTTCTTCCTAAATTGAAGTACATTTGTAGAGTTATAATGACATTCCAATAATTGTTTAAAAAAAGCTACTACTTAAGTTTTCCTGTGATAATAGAACTAGTCATGCATTCAAAATACCATTAGTAATTTAAGAAGAGTTTTAGCTTGCAAGGCAACCCCACCATTGTTAAAACTCCCAAAAATGATATGAATATTCTCAAAGCAAAACTCTTCACATCTCACTTTTGAATAAGCTTGCATAAGGATATGATGTATCACCAAGTTAAAAGGGTTATGTTTACAATTTGAAGATAAAAATAAATACTCTAACAAAGGTAGTACTACCTACCACCAATTGTAGGCAAGTCAAACACTATGTACTTTGCTACTACAATTAAAATAGCACATTTAGTAACAACCCTTCCATTGACTGATCCATATTCTCTTTTGACTCTTAAGACATCTTTCTGCAACCCTTTGTCATCCTATTAAATTACACAAAAATATAAAAAATGTAACAAGTAAAGATTAGCATTCATATATAAGTCCAAGCAACATCTAAACAAATTAAATAATGATTATAACTTACTTATTAGGAGTATGAGAATCCAAAACTTCAACATTTTTCTTTTTAACCGAACAATTTTGAAAATCATGATTGGTCCCACAACAATTAGGAAAATGACAGCGATGAGGTTTCTTTTAAACTTCAACTCCTCCTTTTGACTTTGATCCTCTTGGTCGACCATTTGCTTTAGATACCATGATATTTTCAACATCATACTCATAGTCATTTGAAACATTGTGTTCCAACTTAGTTGCGTGTTGTTGAACTTTAGGCATGCCTTTTACTAACTCAATAACTCTCTCTAACTCCTTAGTAGCAACTTTAACTTGATCTTTTGTCTTTAAACATTCAACTTCAAGACATTGAACTAAAGATCAAATCTCAAAAAATGAGTTATCATTACGATTAATGAAGTGACTAAATTTTTGGATTAATGAACTTTCCGTCCCCATCGAAAAGAAAAGTATTTTGTCGGGAGACAAAAATAACATGACTACATAAAATTCTAGAGAATTCAAATCCTTTACAAGAACACTGTATTGATTCTATTTCTTTTATCCAACATATGAAGCGACCTCCATCAAGTTTGGTATGATGTCGCACTAGGTAAGAGTCATTACCAGTTTTAGTTGTTGCATATTTTGTAGATAGCTTGATCTCATTTTGGAGTAACGCAAAGGCATATGGTGTAAGTATAGTTGCAGCATGTTCCTCAATGGAAAAACCTATTCTAATTGGAGGATTATAGTACTTTTGTTGCATTCTTGCATCTTCTCTAGCTTGATTTCTAATATTGATGGCAACACCAACCTACCTAAAAGAAAATTAATTATACTAAAAAACTTATAAGCTAATTGATTCAAGGAATAAAATTCTCAAAACAAGACATGTGAGGTAGTTCATGCTTGATTTACAAAATCTTCCAAACTTGTTTTAGCATCTAAGAATCTTTCTATATATGAATTTATAGATTTTGAGTGTTCGATTTTCATCTTCCTAGCAAAAAAAAGAAAAAGTCTTTCAAATAGGCTAAAGCCCAAGATTGGTGACAAGAATAAAGTTAACATGTCTATCCACACTTAGATCAAATTGTGCAACCATCAATTTTCATTGTTGTTCAAAATCATTTGCACATTCTAAATGGTAACCTATAATACTCAGATTTGAAGTCATTGTATCTTGAACCCAAAGGAAAAGAAAACCAAGTTGATAACTTTGCCACAATATGCCATGTGCAAAATGCATGTTTCGTGTTTGATGATTCCGTTGAAATAGCTTCTTTAAGTGTAAGATCTTGATCAATAAAAATTGTTTGTGGATATGTTCCTTTCAAAAAACACATAAAACTCTAAAAATAAAACAAATAATAAATTAAAACCCCAAAGTTAGAATAATAATAATTAACAATTTACCTTTAAAGCTCATGTGAATGAATGGATTTTCTCATCTTGCAGAAGAACACAACAAAGAAAATTGAATTTCCATGATTAACAACTCCAACTCATAATCTAAGGGGCATATCATAACGAATTATTCTATATATGGTATCAAAGACAACCACATCTCCAAAAACTTCATATGCACAAATTGAATCTCCAAATATCCAAATAATATGCTTCAATTTGCCACTTTTATCTATTGTGAAATCTTATTGGTAGGCATCATCTATGTCTTTTAAAATTTTGCATAATTTAAGAACCTCAGAAACATATTTCTATCTACCAATACCACTTTAAGATTGAACAAAATTCCTAATATCTTTTTCCAAAAAGGATAGATGATCTACACTTATTCCTTTCTCTAACTCAAGAACTCTTATTATGAGACTTACAGGACAACCAACTTTTGACAACAATAATATATGATTTTGATCACTAATAAGTATGTCAGGATAAACAAGAAGATTATGTATATCTCTATCATCTAACAACTCATGGTTATGGGTATTATCATAACATGTAACTACCCATTGTTCTTCAAAGCCAATTTCTCTTTTAGCAATCCACAATTTTGCACTATAGTTACATCTTGAACTTTTTTAGTTCGTTTGTCTTTCCAATTCAATAACTTTATCAGGTTTAGCATTACTAGCACGATGACAAACAAACTCCCTTCTATAAAATTGTAATGAGTTCTCCTTACCCTTACCTTTACTACATTTGTAAACATGATCACGTCTAATTGAAAAACAATTTTTCTTTGCAAATAAAGAGTAGAAACTATAAGCATTTTCATCACTCTTAAATATTTTTCCTTCATAAAGAATCCAAGCATCGATGTTTTTTGATTGAGGTACAAGCTTCTTCCATTGTGACTTTTGAAGGTTAAAGATATCACATTTTCATCATCTTCACATAAAGAAGCACAATCTTTAAGAAGTTTTGAGGGTCTATCACCAACATTATTTATGTCTTCAAATGTCATTTTGAGAATGATTGGATTTGCAAATCAGAGCAAATAGAAATTTGAGAATGCTACGTGAATCTACAACAATATTCACGTCATCATAATATACAACTAGCTTAAAAATTGTATCACTTTCAAATGTATAACTAAGATAACAATTTAATCCAAAAAACAATAAAAATTGGCATGCTAGAATACAAAAAACCTAAGGCTCAAATACAATAGTAAATACAAAAGCACATGTTCAATCAAGAGAAAAAAACAGAAAATGAAACATTATAAAAAAAAGTTAGATTTTTCTATTTATTTTTGGTGAATAATAAAAGTTTTCTATTGTGAATTCATCAAACTAAAGGGAACTATATAGGAATACTTCTATTAATTTTTTTTCTTAGCTTCTAATTGCGGTCTCTCAATTCCTATATTTTTTATTTACTTTGGTTGAAGTTAGTTTTATTTTCTTTACTTGGAACAATATAATGTAGTGCTATGTGTGTGTAAGGTGATGAGTTGTGGCATATGTAAAAGGTGCAGAGCAAATGCTGAAAACCAAAAAAAAAAAAAAAGGCACACTTACCTTGCTTGCCTTGTGTAACGCCCTCTATGCATCCAGTTCATTAACATTCAATTATGGTGGTTATGCGCAACAATCAATTAAACTAATCAATTTGGAAGCAATAACCAAGATGATGTCATCAAACGTCATCAACAATAACATCTTTACATTATGTATGGTAATTACACGCTTGATACAACCAGAGGACCAAACTAAGCCATATACATATATCTCAATAATGATTGTACAAAATAAGGTATCATATACCCTGTCCTCTCAACATACATCAATATCTCTCAGGATAAACATATACAACAAAATGTGCATCGTCCCCTCAGGGGTACAAAATATAGGCATAACAAAACGCTGAGCCAACATGCTCTTATAAAATATGCCTAAGGTTCACACAGAACCATATCCCTACTCGGGCCTCATGCCCTGGATCCACCATCCGCTCGTTGAGCATCACCTGCAAAATATAATCCAACACACGAGGTGAGGCACAAATCTCAGTAAACTCAGGGTTCTTGGAGGTCTCTCTTCCCCCTGGTTCACTTCCATGACATATAGTATCAAAATTGGCATCACACAGTCTAGCCATCATTGCTCTCATAAAACATATCACATGTAGATCAAAACACAGAAGTCATTCCGTTGGGCGCTACCAACGTCAGGAATGCAACACAGGTATAGCATATATATGTGTGTGTGTGTGTGTGTATCAATATCAATGCCTGAGGAAGATCATCCATAAAATGGGTCCATTCTCTTAGGACTTATTCACATAGAATATATATATATATATATATATATATATACACCATATAACATTGTCTGAGGAAGATCATCTGCGACAGGTACATTCTCTCAGGTTTTCTATTCATATAATTGACCACGAAGAGTTGTTCCACATGACTTTGGCTCTTCGGAAGTCCATATATAGTCTATTCTACTAGTCAGAGAATCTTATTGAAACGACCTCTTTTGCTTCACTTTTATTACGTATTTATTTTATTTGCTAAAAAATTTCGAAAAAAATCATAAAGAATAAATGTTAAACGAATCTTGGTTGATTTTAAAACAAATTTAGAAATGAAGGTTCAATTGAAAATTTCGTTGATTTAAGAACGAGTTTAGAAAATATAAGAGCTTTACGCGTTATTTAAATTAGATAGTCCATAACATTCACACATACCATACAGTCCATTCATTATTACATATCCAGAGTCCCATATATAAACAGTCCATAGTACAATCCATAGTACATCGTAAGCACAGATCATCAAAAGCTAACAACCAGCACACAATCTTCATCCTATCTTCTCGTACGACATCCATATCACTGCTTTTCTGCTCGCCCAAATAATTTGGGGTCATTACAGGTGTCAACCACTAGACACAACACAGGGTCAGTCTTGATAAACAAAATTTAAATATTAGTAGACCAAATGATAAATCAAATTTAAATATCGCCAGATCAAATAAATATACGTAAACAATTTTAAAATATAAATAAGTCATTTTCACACACAGAATTGTCATGAAATGCATGCTCATCTTATTATATGATGCATGACTGAGATCTCAGCTTAACGTGGCCACTGTCAGATAACCCCGCCTTCACCTTAGTGGAACGAACCTATCCATCCCATCAGGGTAGCCCAGTGTCGCGTAGGCGTATCACTCCCATCCATGTGATCATCATGGTGGTGTGGTTTCCACTGTCTCAACTACCCCCAAGTTTAAAACACGTATGGAACTCAGTTTAGTTATCTGACACACACCTCTTTACGAGGATCGTCTCATCGTCTCAAATTCTACCCCACCGGGGAGATGCACATGAAGATGCACAAATGATTTATTTTTCATCTTTTAATTATTTTTCTCATCACTTTCATCTCAAATTCTCAACTCAAGCATCATCACAGAATTCTCAAATCAATATCATCACATAGTTCACCTCTTAAATCACATCCCATCATCATGAATCATCCAACATCACATATATGTTTTGTATAGATTATCTTCACCATTCATAGAATATTTTCCAAGTCACATAAAATAAACACTATTAAATGGATGTTCAATAACAGATTCCAACATGTTGTCTAATAATTTGATTACAGCAACAGCATCCATACAGCCTCATTTAATTTTGTTACCTAGCTCACAACTTTTTAACAGCATACAGATCCATTTAGCAACAGTATACAAATTCATTTAGCAACAACATACAGATTCATTATTCAACAGCATACAGATTTATTTAACAACAGCATACAGATTCATTAATCAACAACATACAGATTGATTTAACCATCTTTAATTTACAGCAACCATATATAACTTTATTTACAGAATTACAAATAACAATTCAAATATCATCAAGAAATAAACAAACAGCATCTAATAAATTTCACAACAACCACAAAATCCTCTTCAGTCATATACAATTATATCTATAACTAATTTCAGTTCCTTTATGACTTTCACTAGGGCATACTAACTTAAAGTTTTCTTAACTCTAATTCTACTATATTAAAGGTTAAACTATTCTAATCAACCACTTATTGTTAAAGATTAAACCATCCTAATTAATCATTTAAGACAATATCAGAAATGAAACAATCATAATCAACTATCCAAACAATATAATTTTAAACAATAAAAAATTAAGTACTTAGCTTAATTATGGTTGCTTTATTCATCCAAATAACTTACCTAATTAAACTTGATTCTCTTAATCTTTTCTTCCTCTTATACTTTTACTTAATTCTATCTTAATTCAAGTAGTTAATTAGTTGTAATTAGGGATTAATTTGAGGTAAGCTAATACTTAAATTTTATTTAGCAAGACTCCCCCATACCTCAAAGGTTTGAAATTGAACAAGCTTCCTTCCTTGATCCCTACTTCACGTGAGCTTGCTTAGAGCTTGGAATGGTTTCTTTTGGTGAAAATGATAGCTCAAGGTGATTACGGTGAGAATTTGATGTTGGAATGTAATTAAATAAAAACAAAAATAAGTGGGACAATAGGAAGGGCTGCACGGATGGGTTTTTTGTTTTAACAAGGAGTCAATAAAGGCAAACAAAAGCAACCAAGTGGGCAACATCCAATTGCACGGCTGTCCCAAGTTTGCTTCACTTCCTTCCTTTTATAGCAATTAGAAAAATCAAGGCAGCCACATCTTCCCTTATTGCACGACTGATTGTTTATTTGGATGAGTTTGAATTGATTTTTTCCTTCTTGCATTTATTACATATTCCCTTTGTCTCTTGTCTTTATCTTTCCTTTAATGGCTTTGTCTCCAATTATTTGTCTAGCTTTACATGTGCTTAGTCCTAATTGGTTACTCCTTTCTCCCATTGACTTGGTCTTGACTTGGCCCCTCCATTCTTATTTTTTCTTCTCTTCACGTGGCATTCCTCATCCTAGGCTATTGGTGATTTTTCCTTCCCTTTGGCCGTAGCAACTCCCTTGGTTCCAATAATATTGCTTCCTTTTGTCTTATTTTGGTTTCTAGTGATTTTACTCATTCATGGCCTATTAGTCAATCTCAATTCCTTTTTCCCTTAGTCATCCGGCCACTTCTTGCTTTAAATACCAAAGCTACCTTACTTTCCTTGTATTCCATGAACTAGCATAAATCTTGTTTTCTTGGTGTTCTTAATTTGTAAAATCACTAAACTATCTTAATCACTAAGTCTATTTAGCCTATAATTACAAGAAAATTCCCAAGATTATGCTCATCATTTTCTCAAAATTTTCTAGTAATTAGAATAACTTAAATTGAATTTTATTTCAAAAGATGTATTAAATTCTAAATATCTTGCTAGTTAGTAAATTTTAATTTTCTAATCATCCTAAAATCTTTCTTCCAATCCATATTTAATAAGTAAAAATATTGGGGTGTTACACTTATCAATCACATAACATATCATCACATTGTATATCATATACATGTTCTCAATAAAAGCAGTAACACACAATTTCAATACACATGCATCATGACATACAACAACCATCACTCCCTTGGAGTATGGTGGAACACAGTCAAGGGAAAACACTCCCAAGAACAAAGTCTTTACCTGCTCTTAGTGCTACACCGGCTCTCTCGGCTTCTTGGTCTCAACCACCAATAACCTCTGTATCATGCCCTACAAAAGGTATATAATCAATCAATAACGATTCTCAGCCGTTGAATGAAAAGAAACGCAATTCTTTTCCATTAAAACCTATTTTCCTCTATTCCCAAGTAATAAGGGCTAGTCACATAATCAGTGATCTACAGACCCCTAGAAGGATCTATCTTGGCCTAACCAAGGAACTAGAGTCTCCCTAAGACTCTTTATAACCCAATTCAAAGAGTTCAATACTTTATCCATGCCACATTTCAATGATTAACAAGGTGGTTAAAATGGTTACTTCAACACATATTCACCGTTTATACAATCTCCTAAACACATCTTGTAAAGGCACTGAGGCTCATACACATCATAATATCATAAATCCAGCCAACCTTCTTCCATCACATACATTTCTTATACTCAAATTCCAAAGTCCATAAAATTATTATTTCAAGGCTAAACCTTTATCACAACAACCTTCTAAGCATACTTTTCTAAAGGACCCAAGCCTAATTTTAGCTCTAACTCAAATGGATCACTATTAATCTCAAGAACAAATTCTAAAATAATCGGTAGAATTTGAGTTTCTTACCTCTAAATCGACAAGGAAGGCTAGAGGACAACTTCTCCAAGCTTGCACGTCCTTAAAACGCCTTCTTTCCCCTCAGAAATCAAACTTTGGGAAGTTCCCTAGAGAACGCGATCTCTCCGTTTGATGGTTTTTAGAGAAAAGTGATGTTGGAATCTAGCTCAGTGAGTAGTTCCCATCAACTTTCATGTTTGAAGTGAGGTGTTTTGGTCAAGGAATGAGTGGGTATGAAGCTTTCCTTGCTTAACAATGGTGGAAACGCTCAAAGGAAGAAGAAATGGGATTTTGGCTCATAAATCGCGTGAAATGGGCCTTTTATAGTGACCTTGCCTACGTTCTCGCTCTGATCACGCCAATCTGGCGCTATTGGCGCCAAATTCTAGAGGTCTGGACATGTTTTTGGCGCCAATCGTGCCAATCGGGCGCTAACTGTGCCAGATTCTAGAGAGGATTGGTCTTCTGGTGTCCTTTGGCGCTAATGGCACCAATTCTGGCGTTGGATGGCGCCAAATTCCAGACAGGCCTGGAAATTTTGTTTTTAGACCTTGGTTATTATACCTTATGCTATGAGAGATCAATGAAAAGTCGAAATTGAAGCAAAAAAGCACCAATGACAAAGGCACCAATCAATCACACTAAGACATCAAGCAACAATGGTGGAATCCAAAGAGAGAAAGAGAAAGAGAGAGAGAGAGCGAGAGCACTGAGAAGAAGAAACTTCACTCATGAGGTGTTGGAGAAGGGAGGAGAAAGGAGAAAGAAAAAGGTATTTTTGATTTTTCTAATAAAATATATGAGATGACTATAATATCCATAAAAGGAATTGACTAAAACAAAAGAGATTATGCGCACATCTATCCGAAAATGTTGGTGTAAGGTGCTAACATACTCTAACATCTGAGTAGGTTAGCAATCCCCTGCCCCCCCCAACCCACAGACACACACACATATACATATATATAAATAATTGAATGATATTGCATGAATGATTGGTTGTAATGAGAGCAAGAATAGAATTCACATTAGCTCTTACAATCATTGAATTCATGTAATATCATTCAATTTTGAAATCCTTATTTAGAACGAAAGCATATATGTTAACTGAGTTTGGACTTCCCAATGACAATTCATTGTTCCTTG
>PYAF01005978.1:27671-38024 GCA_007407185.1 Glycine tomentella
GTATAAGCAGGGATATGCTTTGATCAGAGTCATGGTAGAGACTCTGGAGCCTTGTGAAGGCTGAGTAAGATCCTTTCTGAGGGTCTGAGAATCACTTGTGAAGTGATTGTTATGGGTTATGGGAAAGGAATTGTGGTTTCCTTTCGGTTTAACGGCTTAGAACCGTTATTGATACTTTGTGCTTTTGTTTTCTGTAGGAAGTGAGCTTGATAGCTCTGGTGGTGTTGACCACGAGGCCGGGAGAGTCAGTGTATTGCCTAGAGCAGGTAAGCTCTTGGTTCTTGTTTGTGCATCCTTTGCTGAGTTCCAACATTATCTGATTATGGTGATGGTTCTGTGTAATGTTATACATGTATATGTGAAAATTGTGTATTGTGACTGGTTATTGAATGTTGTGCTGTACCCTGTGAAAGGGAAATGGATGTACTTTGATATGTGATACTTGTTGTGTGAGCTACACCCTGAGATTGGGTGATTGATATGTATGGCTATGGTTTGCCTAGATTATTACCTGCATGGTTGATTGTTGTATCCTATTGTAGTAGGATAGCTTACATGTGATTGAGTAAGTCCCGATATGAGATGTTCCTGTGATATAGACGTAGCCTCCCGGATGGAGATGTTCCTATATCTATAGACGTAGCCTCCTCGGGCAATTGTATTGAGATAGGATGGAGATGTTCCTGCGATATAGATGTAGCCTCCCGGGGAGATGTTCCTATATTAGCAGATGTAGCCTCCTTGTAAAGAGATGTTCCCGTTATATAGATGTAGCCTCCAGGGGGAGATGTTCCTATATATACGGATGTAGCCTCTGATAGATGCATTGAAATCCTGCCATGAGATGTTTCCTAGTATATAGATGTAGCCTCCTGGTTGGAGATGTTCCTATATATCTAGATGTAGCCTCGGCGGGATAGTATTGGATATGATCATGGTTGTATGCCATGAGTTTAGTCTGATTGTGGTTAGGCAGAGATGCATTGTTGTGCATGAGAATTGACTAAGTGATTCACTGATTGTTGTCAGTTGAACATGTATTGTTGATGTGGATTGTTTTGATATACTATTTTCATGTATATGTGTATGGGAGTGAACCAGGGGAAGGAAATACCTTCAAGGGCCCTGAGTTTACTGGGATTTTATATCTCACCCCTTGTGTGGGGCATATGTTTTGCAGGTGAATCATCAGGAGGAGCTGATAGATCCCAAGGCAAGAAGCCTGTGCAGGGATAGCTATACCTTGAGAAACCTTAGGCATAGATGACTTGAGCACGTGGCTCTGATATTTCGTATTTTTTTGCCTTTGGTTTAGTTTTGTTGTACCCTGAGGGGATGTATTTGTACAGTTTTGTACCTAAACACAGATTATATGTATATTCACCATATTACGTGTACAGTGTATGATAGTGACCTTTGATGATGTCACTCTTAGTTTATGCTTCCAAACTGCTTAAACTCTGATGATTATATGTGTGTTTGTGGTTTATGCTTGGTAATGACCCTGATGATTGAGGGGGCGTTACACTACCTATTGTTGCATTGTTCTACGTTTTTCACAATTGGAATTGATTAAAATTTTTAAAATGTTAAACAAAAAGTGCACATGCTAACTTGAACCATAAACCTTGGGGTGGATAATAGCAAAATTACCACAAGGCTAGCTCACTATATTAGTATTGTAAGGCAAACAAATATAGTAGTAACTATAAGCTAATATATATCTATATCTATATCTATATATATAGATATAATTACCTTAATTATTTATATTATATATATATATTAATTTATGCTGGTTCATGTAGTTTGACAATTGACCCATTAATCTAGTACCTTGATCGATTCGATAATCGATCTGATTTTTAAAATTGTGTTTAATACCTTGTTTTACAAGAAGGTATGAGACTTTGTTGTTAGAAATAGGGGGAGCTTGAAGAAGATCAAGCTCCTGAGGAAAAGTTGTAGCTTTTACATGCCATTCAATAGAAGGCATATGTAATTCTTAGATGGATAAGAGTTTCATCCTATGATCCATTGCATTTGGATAAACATTATTCATTGGCTTGCATTCATGGTTTTACAAAAGGCATATATTTTGTGAACAAGATTTTAAAGTATTCATGATTACATTGAAAAAGCCAAAGTGTTCAAAGCTTATTTTGGAAAAACAATTTTGTACTGCTTTAATTGATTACCAGCTAATGGTAATATATTACTTAAGCTTTGAAGAACACATTAATTGATTACAATTATATGGTAATCGATTACTCTTCACAAGTCACAATTGAAGTCTTCCTGTGATAATCGATTACGATATGGTGGTAATCAATTACTTGGCTTGTTTTTGAAACATGACTTGCTGTGTTAATTGATTACATAGTGAATTAATCGATTACATTGCTCATGAATCTTTCCCAGAAAGATTCAAGAACTCTTTAGTCAATTATAGTAGAATAGTAATCGATTACACTTCACAAAGTCACATAAATGTCTTCCTGTGATAATCGATTACGATTTGTGGTAATCAATTACTTGGCACGTTTTGGAAAACGAGACTTTCTGTGTTAATCGATTACATGGTGATTTAATTGATTACTTTGCTCATATATCTTTTCCAGAAAGCTCAAGAACATTTTAATCTATTGAATTTGTTATTATGGATTGCATTAGTGGTTTTAATCGATTACATTGGCGATTCAATCGATTACATTCATTCACAATAGTTTATTATAAATAATTGTTGGGTCTTTTGAAAAATACACAGATCATTACATTGTGAATTTTCATAGTTTTCAAAAGTCTTATGAAGTGGGAAGATGTACTCTAAGTCATAAAACTCTTGTCCACAAATTCCAATATTCATGTTTCATTAAAAGGTTTTTTCTTGGACAAGATTTTAAAGAAGCTCTTGTAGAGTTTGGTCTAAAACTTGTTTTCTTTCAACCTTGATCAAGATTGGTAATCATATGCATTCATATACTATGGATCATCATGTTGTATCTTTCCATTAGTTTCTATGTGTAATTCGTTTTTAATTTTCTAATTGTTTGTTGTTATTACAAAAGTTTCTTAAAGCTTTTCTAGAATATTCTAGAGGGAAAGTAGAGAAGAGTTTCTCTTAGTCTTGGTCACTAAAAGTCTAAAAGGGTTTTAGATTTCTGTTCTTAATTTAGGGCTGATTAAGGGTGATTGTTGTAAGCTTGTTGTAACGCCTCTCTTTGCTCTCTTGTGCTTGATTAATTTTAGATGAAATCTTGTGTCCACTTTGTATTAGAATTAGATTAGTTATAAATTTTTTTCACGAAAATTCTTTTTCGCTTTGCTTGCAAATGTTACTAGTCGTTTATATCTAAACGAATTCTTTCTTTCCACGGTTTAATTAAAATAATACAGTACAGTCCATCAATACAGACCAAGGTATAGTTTATACAGTCCCAAGTACAAGCCAATGTAAAATACAAATAAATTAAATTTAATACAACTCATCCACACATCTTCAACATCTTTTCTTCAAGATCATTTACAGCTTGTGCTCCACTGTATCCCTGCTCGCCCAAATAAATTGGGGTCATCACAGGTGTCAACCACAGACACAAATAGGGTAAGTTTATGACAAACGAAGTTTGAATAAAACATACATAATAGAATATATACGTAGAGGGTAATAATAATATTTATAAAATAACAACACATGGTTTCACCCACAAATTAAATTACCCCAACTACACAGCACATGAATTAATTCAGACAATATACTCATCAACAGATATTCTACATACTCATCATGTAATGTATAAAATGCATGCTCATCTTTTTATATGATGCATGACTGAGATCTCAGGTTATTAAATTATCATCAGTGGCCACAGTCAAGATAGCCCCATCCCAGTGGCACAAACTTATCCAACCAGTCGAGGTAGCCCAGTGGCGCGTAGGATAGTCACCTCCACCTATGTGATCATCATGGTGGTGTGGTCCTCACTGTCTCAACTACCCCCAAGTTCACAACACCTTTGAACGCGTGGACTCAGTTTAGCTATCTGACAAACAACTCCACGGATTAGCCTCCGCTAGGCATAACTCCACGGATTAACCCCCGCCAGGCATATGCGTATGAAAATGCATGAATGATTCATTTTATCACATCTTTAATTATTCCTTTTCTAAATTCAACATCTTTACAACTTATGGCATATGCTTTTTAAACAACACGTAATCTTCTTTTATCATCATATAAAGCTTGACAATAATCTAAGCATTTTGCCATCGTTCAACACCATTCTTGGAATCCATAGATAATCACAACATCTTTAACAACACAAGGATTCCAATATTTCATCAACATAATACAATTCTTAATTTATTTCTAAACATCAAAAGCATAACACCACCAAGCAACATGTTAATTCTTTATCAAATTATACAAAATTACTCAACCATGTATGCTTTATATATGTCAACTTCACAATTCATGGAATAGGTTTTTTTTAACAATATATATACACCTTTGTCTAACAACCACATGAAACTTTATAAATCGTACACAAATCACACTAATTTCACCTCATAACCAATTTTATTTCTTTGAGACCTTTTATCAAACACTTGGTGTTCAACTTGAAAGCATAAAATTCTTCAAATAAAACTACCTAAACCTTAATCTTTAAAATTTAACATACTTCTAAGAATAAATAAACATGTTTCTAACTAACTTCTAATCATCAAATCCAACATAGAAACATAGAAGAATTCTAACCCACATCAAGGTTTATAACAACATATTCTATTAAATAATTTAAACAACTATTTTCTTAAAGATGGCCATACTACCTCTTGCTTTTTGATTACTTTTAGCTTTCCTTTATTAAATTAGATTCAAGTTATTTACTTAATACTTATTCCTTAATTTAAAACCAAGTTACTTAGGCAAATAACCATTTAAGCTCTTTGAGACAATTCAACAAACACCTAGTCTACAAAGCTTAATGAAATCAAGCAAGGATTAATATTCAAACCTAGCTCATCATAAACTTCCCCATACCTTGCCTTCCTTAAGCTTTTGGACAGCCCTTCCTCCTTTGAATTGAATGGCTTTTCTCCTAGAATCCCTTGGCCTTCACGTGAGGTATTAAAAGGTGGAAGGCTTTAGTTTTATTCTTGGTAAAGGGTGAAGTAGAAAAATAGAATGGAAGGCTTTTTTGGAGTGAATTTGCACGACCAAGCTCTCTTAGAGCTGCCCCATTTTCGGTCATACACCCTTTTTATAGGGCCACCCATGCTTGATTTTTATTTCAAATATCCGAGGGTTATTATTTCTAACTTTCCATGTGGATAGTTTGTCATTGGCTACTTATTTTTAGCCATCCAAGTGTCCAAGTTCTACAAGATTCTACACCTCCTTTGCCTCTTCTTCAAGTTCACGTATACTCCTTCATTAGCCAAGATAATTCACGGCTCCTACTTTTTTTGTGAAGGCAAATATCTTCCAAGCTATTATGTCTTACTTTCCACTTGTTTTCCTTCCATTGGCTATTGAATCCTTAGCTTCCAAGTGTCCTAATTCATGAATTTTCTACATTTCTCCCTTGCCTTCTAGCTTTGCACGTGGAATAGCTCAGCTTGGAGAGCAATCTCCAACAATTTCATGGCATAGCTAGGTTTTAAAGATACTTTGTGCTTTTCTTCATTCTTGACTTTTCCCCAAAACCCATATTAGTAAAATAGTGGTTCTGGATTTATTAACCGTTGGATCTCCTTAATATTTTAAAGGTATACTCCTAACTCACATAGCTAACTTTTGACCGTTGGGATTTTTGAAATAAGGCCTATAACTGCCTACGATTCCAAAGGAATCAAGAGGAAGTTTATTTAAAAAATCTTCTTACTTCATTATTACCTTACTTTACAAATGGACCAATGGCATGTATCCTAGCCTCTTAAACATCCATGTGTCCATTCTTGAAGTTTCTTAAAGTTTTTCTCCATTGATCTTGCATCATATGGTCAAGACTTAATTTAAAAATCCAAATAAATCCAATTTTCCTTTATTACTTATAATAGCTAAATTCTAATTTCTTATTGGTTCATTTTGCCTTGAATTATTAAAATTACTAAACTAATTTATTTAGGAAACCTATTCCTCCCATAATTAAGAGAAAACTCCATAGATTATGTCCATACTCTTTTTATAATTTTCTGATACCTGAAGTAGTCCAGATTAAGCTCTTTTCAGCCTATCTTCCAAAATTCGTAGAAATTCTATTTTAGGGTTCTCTGCCCTCATCCTTGTTGATAATTTGTTATCTAAAAGTATTTTATCCAATACTGAGGTTCCCATAAATTTCTAAGGTTATCTGGTCCTTGTTTGACCTAAAGGGTATTTTGGTAATTTTACCACTTTCCTTAGGGGCAAAATCATCATTTCCTAAAATGTTCAAGGAATCTCTGTAATTGTCGCCCTAAGGGTATTCTGATTATTTTTCTAACATCCCAGAGTATTTATAGAAATTCCTCCCGAAGATACTTTGCCAAAATACCTAGGGGCAGTTTGGTTATTTTCAAAAGTATCCAGGGGTATTTGCATCATTTCCCTCAATTTTTTTTATACTGCCTCTGATTGACATTTTACCCTAATAATTTGAATACAGACTATCAATCGACAGTAAAAATTTGGGGTGTTACACTTGTAAGAACTGAATTTTGTGAATAGCGGAACTCTAATCAAGTTTTGGTTAGAAGAAACTAGATGTAGCTTCTGTTATTGAGAGGTGAACCAGTATAAGTTCTTGTGTTGATTACCTTCCTAATCTCTTCTTGTTATCTTAATCTGTGATTCTTTGGTGAAATAATTATTACTCAACTAGTGAAGGTTTTAGCAATTGTTTTCTTGAGCTGAGTGGTTTGATTGATTGAAGCATTCTTGGTTTAATTGTGATACAATCCTATTACTCTGATTCTTTAAAGATTTTTAAAACGTCAAGTTTTAACCAATTCATCCCCCTCTTGGTTATTGTGTGTGTTCATATTGTTTTCATTTGTATCAACACAAGCACAAAACATGATCTTGAATTGGTATAAAGGTGCTGACAACGTTGGTATTGATAGTTCTACTTGTGGTTGTAGACACAAAACTGCTCAAGTCTATTGTGTACATGTGAACCTTTTAGATATAGCAATATATTTGGCTTAATACCCTTGTGGTCCATTCATGTGCATTGGAAATGTTATTGATTACTCAAGACAAAACGAGTAATTCTTGGGACTTAACTTTGATACACGAGGTCTATGCATTGTTAAAGAGATTTTCAGAACTTGATGATGACTACCAAGACATGAATGCTTGGCTTGGATCGTTTCCGGATTGCAAACTTCAAGACTCCATGCATTGTGGTTTGAAACTCAAATAGAAAAATGGAGAAGATTAAGGAATGATTAGGAATGATGCCATGATCTGAAAATACTAGGAACACACTTCAAATAACCAAGAGGGGGGTGAATTGGTTAAGACTGCCTTTAAAAACTTTTCTTGAAAAACAATTTGCGGAATTTAAAACTTGGATCATATCACTCAGTGATCCTTGATCAAAAACAAAGTTTTCATTCAATCTAATATCACCTTGGAATGCATTTAATGACTAAAGTGTTTCTTGTTGATTGTATATTGATTTCCAAATAATAGTAATGAAAGATATACAGATAAAGAATCAATCACACATCAATTTATATTGGTTCACCTCACAAACATGGAGGCTACATCCAGTGTCTTCCAACCAACACTAGGTTAGAGTTATCACTATATCAAATTATTCTTGTACAAGCATAGCAAGTGACAATCTCTATCAACACTAGACAAAGATTCTGAATTCTAAAACACTATTAGAATACAAATCACAAAGAGCTTGAGAAATATTCTCAAATCTTCAAACCTAAAGAACCCTTCTCTAGAATGCTTTACAAAGAATCAATTTGAAATATTACAACACAACAAAAATATCAGAAAATCTAAAAAGAATGATTCAAGATAAACACTACCTGTGATCCTTCATGCATGAATGAATGAAAATGAATTGAGATTACCACACAATCCAGGTAGTATGAATTCTAATGCTCAGAATCAATATCTTGAAAACTTCTTTTCTTCAACACATCTTCCATAAAAACTTCAGAAATCTTGATCTTCATAAAATGTGTTACTCACTAGGAAATCAGTCTCTTGAACACTTAGAAAGCTTGGTGTCTTTTGGGTAAATCAGTCATGTGTTATTGAACAATTCGCACAAGGTCTATTTATAAAGAACTGATTCACAAGGCTTTTAAAAAAACTGATTTAACTGACAATAATCAATTAATCTTCTAGTGTAATCGATTATTTGCCATATGTAATCGATTAAATTGTTCCTCAGCATTAACTCACAAAAAATCTCCTTGACCTCCAAGCCTTTCAAGAAAAGAGCAATAATCATCTTTAACGCTCTATTTAAGGACTATGAAGTGCAACTAAATTTCTTTGCTACGAATGAAATTATGATAAAGAGAGTATAGATTAGAAGTCACATTGTACATTCGTATCATTTGATTTTGATACTAGTCTTCCTTAGCCAAACTCTCTAGGACTTTAAAGCCAAATTTGCATAGCCATAAAGTGTTTATAAACATCTTCTCAGATGGAGCTTAGTGATGAGTTTTCCCTTAAAGATGTATTAGGTACATGTCCCTAAATATATTAAGTCTGTGAAGTTTATGAAGCTTTGGTTTGGACACATATAAATATTTGATTCAAAAGAATAAATAGACAGAGTGCTTCAAAAGAATGATGGAGATTAGGAGGTGGGCTGAATGCAAATTCATATGGTGTTCTGAAGTTATAGTAGAAGTATTAAGTATAACTGAATATTTCAAATCCAACCAATTATATGAATTAAATTTCAAAATTGAACTGCCTTTATATTTCAAAATTGGTTTTTTGAACCAAAACTAATTTCAAACTAGTTTTAAAGTAGTTTTAAAATTTTGGTTTTAAAGTAGCTTATAGTCTAGGAACTTGCAAGCTTGCAAGATCTGTTTATTATACTTAGTTATCCTCTTTGTTTTGGATTATCGGTATACTACTTGCTTAGCTCTTCAATCATGAACAATGGTTGATCTAATCTTCTCCATATTTTTCTTTTTTTTTTCATGTAGTATATGAAGTGTGTTTACTTTTTTCTTTCTTTTTTCTTTTTAGAATAGGTGAGTAGGCTAAGTAAGGAAGAGGGAGGAGATAGTGGGTAACCAATCTTTACAACATGGTGGTGTGAGGTGGGTCATGAAAGGTGTATATGTGTAATTTTTTCCTTTCCAATCCTTTTAATTAATGATATGAGGGATGAAGGTTAATGCAAATCATCATAATTGTCTTGATTTTTTTAGTTGGTTGAAATAGCTTTTGATCATTTCGTCATGCCATCTAATTATGAATTTTCCCTCTTCACCATTATGCACTAATTTCTTGTCATAATAGCAATTAAGAAGAGCAATCGGGCTTCTTTCAAAGTTTAGATGATATAGTGTGCTAAAATTGGTGCACATAACACATATAATAAAGACAAGAAAATCAATGATAATAAATGGCAAAGGCAACAAAGTAATTGTTGACATTATATGCTTTTAGGTGTTAAGAGAGGAAGAGAGATAAAAGAAATGAAACACTAATAGGTATTAATTGAGATTCATTGCATGTGTTGATGTGTTCATAAAATCTAGAGCACTACTAACCTTTATTTATACTAATCATAATATTAACTAATTAGAGAAATAAATGATGATAAGATAGACGAAATAGGGAAACTTATTCTAGCCCTCCCCCTCAAGCTTTTAGGTTTGCTACAGATAATTCTTTTGAATAAAAGAAATCAAAGCTATATAATTTGAGAGTGTGAAACCAAGGAACCAGACCAAGGACTAATGGAAGGAGGAGTAGGACATGGAAGCTTAAAAAATTGTCTAAAAATGCCAATAAAAGGCACAATAGAAACTACGATGGAGAAAGAGGTGATCATTATGTAAGTAGAAGTATAGGATTTTAAGGGGAAGAGATTTTTAGCATTCCCAAAATCAGTGAGATGCTACTCATGGTCTGCATCTAATAGTGTAAGGACCCTTATCCTTTTTCTTTTTCGGCGCTTAACCCCGCGCGATAGCGCGGGGATTCAGGTTAGAAAGCCGGTGAAAGGTGCTTAAAAATGCAAGTTTTATGGCTGTTCTGGCATATGGCGCGACCCACTTGAAGGGTGGCGCGACGCGCGCCATATGTGTAATTCAGGGCAGATGGCTCTGCCATGCCACGCGAGCCACTTGAATGTTCACGCGAGT
>PYAF01005980.1:4194-17045 GCA_007407185.1 Glycine tomentella
AGCTTATGGCTCTGATGTTTTGTATTCGCCTTTGGTTTTATTTTGTACCCTGAGGGGAGATATATGTACAGTTTTGTACTTAGACACAAACACTATGTATATTCACCATATTATAATGTATAGTGGTTATGTTAGTGACGATTGATGATGTCACTCTTATCTTATGCTTCCAAACTGCTCAAACTCTGATGATTATTGTCAATGTTAGTAATTAAGGCAGGTTAATGACCCTAGTTTTGTACGGGGCGTTACAGTTACAAAATCAAGCAAAGTGATTCCTATTTATAATAGAAAAACGTAACAGAAATAATCGATTAATACGCGCCTAATAATCGATTGTTTTGCTTCTGTAATCGATTAATCTAAGAATGTAATCAATTAAAATGTTCATGAGCTTTTCTGGAATTTCTATAACATAGCAAATAATCGATTAAGACAGAAGATCCATGTTTTTCAAAATACACTAAGTAATCGATTAAAGCAGGAGCCATAACCTTTCTGATTACACTATGTAATTGATTACTAATCAAGGTAATCGATTATCTAGTACAAAACTTAGAATTTAAACATAACATGTAATCGGTTACCACCTATGGTAATCGATTAAAGCAGGGAGTGGCTATTTTCAGATAAGCCTATGTAATCGATTACAGTATACTGGTAATCGATTATCCCAGCAGTTCTTAAAATCATATCTAATCATGTAATCGATTACTACTCATGTGTAATCGATTAAAATGTTCAACAAGGCAGTTTTCTAAAGACCAAAGGTATAATAATCGATTAATCCAATATGTAATCGATTATAATGTTCATGAAAGCTTTTCCAAAATAAGTGAAGAACAAAATAATCGATTAACACGATATTGTAATCGATTAAAACAGCAAGAAAGCCTTTTTCCAAAAACCTTTGAAACAAATTTGAAACTTAACCATTTTATGAAAGCCTTGTGATTTTCATTTAACCATTTCAAGTTATTTATGAGTTAGAATGAATGCAATGCTTTAGGATATCAGAATTGCTTTTCTCTTACATTTTATCGTAATTAATCTCCAAGTTGTCCTTTGCATGTTTGAAAGCTCAAAACTTGAGACTTGAATCATTCTTTGCTTATGCTTCAAGCAGCTCCCCCTAAATTCAACAATCTCCCCCTTTTTGGCTTTAAACATGCCAAATCTTTAATTGATTAGCAATGAGTCTTGAGATTAATTTGAGGGATCAGCATAGCACTTATTTGAGCTTTTTCAAACCTGAAAAATTCAATACCTTTGCAAGAGCAAGTGTTAAAAGCATATGAGATAAACTTAGCATTCATTCACATGATTTATTGACTTAATGCAATCATTTTTAATAGTTATCTCCCCCTAAATTTCACAAGCCATTCAAACAAATTTTTAGCCAAAAACGTGTACAAAAAACAGGGGCAAACAGAGGTGTATACAGAGCATTATTCAAATCAATTTTTCTCCCCCTATTTGGCTTGATAAAGTCAAAAATGGAAAAGCACAGCGGATATAAAGAACTAGAAGCATAGCTTTTCATTAACATTAGGGAGATGAGTATAGAAAAGAACTAAGAAGCATAAAAAAATAGAGTACATAAACTAAATAAAAATAAAGCCTTAAAATTCTTCAGATTCATCCATTCTAAGGGTGGCTTCTATATTGTCTAGCCTATCATAGATTTCCCTAAATGAGCCTTGACTCTCAACCCTGAATTCATGATGCATAATGAGCAGCCCATCCATCTTTGCCAGCATTAGAGACTCAAATTGAGTATAGAGAGGCTGTTGAGGATTCCCATCCTCTTCTTCAGAATCAGCCACTTGTTCTTCAATATCAGCAGTAGCAACAGGAACAGGTTGTGCCATTTGTGGAGGCACTTGCTGTTGTTGCCCAGCCATCACCCATCCATTAGGTGTCTTCATTAATCCAAGCTTGGACAAATGTTTCTCTTGGATAAGGCTGTTTGAGGAGTTGGTGTTGTCCATCACCTCATTAGTCACATCAATTTGGAAATGATCAATGAATCTAGAAACTAGAACGGGATATGGAAAGGGATAGTTGACAAGTCTTTTGGATTTTAACATTATCTCTTGAAAGATAATAACCCAATTCATGGGAATGGAGTTTGTCAGACCATACATCAATTGTAGGTCTTCATCAGTAGCTTGGGCATGATTTGTTGCCCTTGGAGTTAAGACATAGGTAATAATATAATGAAGCAATCTATTGAAAATAGAATGAACACTTATGCAAATAACCAAGAGGGGGGTGAATTGGTTTTGCTTCAGAGTTTTTAAAATTTAAAATAAATTTTATACACAGCGGAAGACTTTGAAAGAAGGATCGTATCTTAACCAATTAAAATATCAAACTTTTAAGATCAACTTTTATCTCAATCAACCCACTCTTGAGCTTCACCCAATCTTGTGATGTAAACAAAAATAATACTTCAAGAACAATATGAATGTGAACAGAAAATTACAATTACACACAAGATTTATACTGGTTCACCTCTCAACCCCGGATGCTACATCCAGTTTTACTTCTAATCAACCTTGATTAGAGTTTCCACTATAACAAAATGAATATCTTTACAAGCAAACACAGATCTCTTTTACCCACCCTAGGTAAAATTCAAAATCTAAACCTATAGACTTCTCAAAAGATCTAAGAACTAGAGATCCCCTCTCTGTTCTTCCCACTAGATACCTATCTAGCAATGCTTTAAAGATACAAATTGTTATACCAACAACCAACCAACAAAATAAATAATTTCTAAACAATACAACAATGAAATTGATTAAAGAAAGATATCACCTGAACATCCTCAGTGAAATGAATGAGTTTAAATGATCAAACCAGACTGAAAATGAATGTCATGATCTTTCTTGATGACTTCTTTTTGACAAATGAGGCTTTAACAAAAACTAATCATGAAAAGATGACTCAACATATGAGATTCTTCATGATTCTTGAAATCATTACCAATGAATGTTTCTAGTGAGCCTTGGTGCTTTTGAAATCTCCAGAGAGTGTGTTTACAAGGCTTACTTCGTAAAACTAAAAGTCTCTCTTTTCTTAATGAGCTGCATCTATTTATAAAAATTAACTGACTGTAATCGATTATTCCGTAATGGTAATCGATTATTTTAACAAATGTAATCTATTAAAGTTCCAAAATAATCGATTAAAGTGTTCATCTGAAATCTGGAAAAAATCTCAGGAACAAATAATCGATTAACTCATGTCGTAATCGATTATTCCAGAGGATCTGGATTTTTTGAAGCACTGATGTAATCGATTAACACAGGGAATGTGAAAAACATATCAATGCTTATTTAATCGATTACAATAATCTAATAATCGATTAAACCGGATAAAATTTTCTGAAAATTATGCAGATGGATATATAATCGATTAATCCGTCAAGTAATCGATTATCACAGAACGACTTAACAAAGTCAGCTGAATATAATCGATTACAAGAATTTGGTAATCGATTAAAGTGTTCATATCTTTATATGCAGTTCTGTAACCAAGCAATTAAGCGATTAAGTATGATCAATAATCGATTAAAATAGTGAAAAACACTTTTTATGAAAACTTTAATGCTTTAATGTCATGCCAAATGATTCATGTAATGTGTGTGACCTAATCATGAATTAATGAGCTAATGTATGCATGACTTAATCAAATTTATGTGAGAAATGAGGGATTTTATCTTTCTTGAACCAAGCTTTTAAACAAAGTACATATGCCATCAATTTGAGTGGGCATGTAAAATCAAAACTTAAGATTATCTAAACTTGATTCTTCATGATCTTCCTCAACCTCTTCATCATATCTAACACCTATTTTCTAGTGCCATTAGACCAGTACTCAATCTATTCCTAATAGGCACATTTGGATTAGTAAGCATTTCCCTATAGGTTCCTATTTTATTATAGCCCCCAGCAGTTTCTTCAAATTTTCTCTCACCATCACAAGTAACCCCAGCAATAGTTTCCCATAATTCAGGAGTGATTTCCATCTCAACTCCCTTGACAACTGACTTAAGATTCCCATTCATGGATGCCTTGGCACAGGTATAGAAAACCTTTACCAAGTCAGGGTAGTAAGTACCCTTCATTTCAAAAAATTTCCTAAGGCCTTAGGCTTCCATAATGGATGATCAATGCAAGCTAAAGAGCTAGGACTCAAGTACTTCAAGATCATATCCAATCTAACTTGTATCTCTTGGAAAAACAAGAAGAAGCCAAAGTGAAGCCCACAAAAGTAGTGGAGATGCAAAAGGAGTGTTGTCTGTTTTAACAGATTAAAAGCATCTTGTAACAGATTAAAAGCATTTTTTCTGATACCAGTAATCGATTAAAAGCATCTTGTAATTGATTAAATCAACCTGAAAAATGAAAGTATCTCTGTTTTAATTGATTACATGTCGAATTAATCGATTATTTTGGTCCTAAATCAGTTTCCATGAAGGATAAGATCAAAATAATCGATTACCAAACCAAGTAATTGATTATTTACGTTAAGTAACTGATTACATGGTCGAAATAATCGATTAAACCAGAAAATATGCAGAAACGCATTTTTGTGAAGTCCAAGGTCGTTTTGAGTAAAGCTTGCACTACAAGCTACATTTGGGCTTCATTTCAATTTGTATTTTACTTACATTTAGGGTCATTTAGCTTGTAATTTCGTGGGCTGTATAAACCACACCAAAACTGTTTGTAACAACTTTTGATTCCATTAATACAATTCTAAAATTGGTGAGATGGTTTGTCTCTTGTTCTTATTCAAGAACCTTCTTGTTTCTTATCAATGGCTCCTCTGCTATTGTGGTGATTCTTGCAAGACTTATTGGAATTCCTATTCCATGGTGTCATTCCAATTCATTCCTATTCTTCTTCCACAATCCATTTCGACAAATTAGAAATCTCTTAAAAAGCCCCAAATTCTGTGAAAGTGCAGAATTCTCCATTTCTTGGAGTTTGCTTGAAGATTGGGTTTCATTGCAAGGAAGATTTGGGAAACCTAATGTCTATTGGTTGTAGACATTACATCATGTGGTATCTAGAGTCTAATCCTTGTGGAATTCTTCTTCAAGTTCAGTTTTAAAAGTTCTTCAAAGGTAAAAATCTGCACCAAACCCAAAAACCAAAATTCTATTTCAACTCTTTGTTTCTTGTTGTTTTCATCTGATTCTTGGTGGTTTGGACTTGTTGTGTGTTCAGCCACAAAACCTTAGTGTGTTATTCAAGTTCCATGTCATTTCATGTTCTTCATTTTTCTTGATATTTTCCTAATTTTCTAGTCTTGATTCTTGTCAATTTTTGTTTGTAGTGTTTTTGTGTTGTATGACCACTTGTTTTGATTCTACTCTCATGTCTAAACTAAATTGAGTTGTTAGAAACAAATTTTACAATTGTTATACATCATATTTTAGTGATTCATTGAATTTCTTTAGGAATTTGTGAACTTGTGCAAAAGAAAAGCATAAGCAAAAAGAAAAATACATCAATTAGTATCATATTGTTACAGCCAAATACATTATTGAGTAGTGGCTGGAAATGGTGAAAGAAAAACAGAATCTAGAACCAAAGTTACAAAATTACAAGTTCCAAAAAAAATTCCTTTGAACAACAAAATCAAATGAACTTGTATAACATGCAAATTGGATAAAATTTAGCTTCTAGCAATTGAAGTTACTTGGCATATCCTTCTTGTGCATTATGGTACAACCTATAGTATTGATAAGTGCCACATTTCAGTAAAATTCATGTTTCAAATACTGGCACTTATCTTTTTTATTTCATTAACTAGCTTATAAATTTCCCTAAAACCTAGTTAAAAAGCATCTAGTACTAGTTTTTAAGTTGTTTTGGAAAAATAATCCAATCATGTTTTGTATTTTGATAGTTTCCGTGGATTTTCGAGGCTTCCGGATAATCAAAACAAGCAAGAAGGGCTCACATAGCAAGTAGGGGAGGTGTTACAAGCAAACCAGGCCCAAAATCCATCAAGGCCCAAAGCTTTCTTCAGCACTAAGACTTTAACTTGCCCAGGCGACCAACTCCAGTCCAAATTGCTCACCCAGGCGAGCTGCAAGTTCCAAGAAGATGAGGGTTAGCTCACCCAGGTGACCAAAATGTGAAGAAACCACTCGCCTAGGCGACCAAAGCAGGCAGGAGGCACATTTCTATAAATACCCACGAATTTGAAGGAGAAAATCATGTTCCTAGGCACCATTTTAGCTACTTAATACTTGTTTTAGGCTTAGGAATACTTCTAGGTTATAGTAGAGAGTTAGGGAAGTGAGAAAGTGAGGTTTTTGTAGTGGAGACTCTACCGAAAAGAGGATTGATGACAAGCTACTTCGTCAGTCAATCGCTTGAGGAGGTTCTTCTGATGAACGCCTAAACTCTCTAAGGATTGGACGTACTCTTCTTATCCCTATGCTCTTTTAATTTCTATTTATGCATCATTCTATTTCTTGTTGGTAATTTCATTCGGCGCTTAATGCTTGATTCTACTTGATCACTAGTATCATGAACTTAAATCCTAAGTGAGACTGGAAAGTAATCTTAGGGTTTGAACTGAATGAATTTACTCATTATGTTACGTTGCTAGGAATAGGGCATAGCGTTTTGATCGCATTAAACACGTGAATATAATCTTAATGCTTGGGTATTTAATTAAATATGCGAGGGATCGATATTTAGTAAAATATCCTTAGGACTTTAATTGCAAGGAATCGAATTAGGGTTACTTAAACGTGTGTGTCAATAAGAATAGAAAAAGAATGCATAGGTAGAATTAATCGAAGGGATAAGTAAGACGAAATCCAATCCTACGCTTTCCTTGACTTGAACTCGTTTATTTATTTCCATAAGTTTATCTTTATTTTACGATACAAAATCACACACATGAACCTTCGTTTAATCATCTATATATAGACTACTAAACTGGTAAAGATTTAAACTAGCCAAAGTAAACACAAATCCTTGTGGAGACGAACTATATAAATTTTGTAACTTGCAACGATAACACGGTGCGCTTGCCGTAAAAATCCTAACAAGTATTCCTTGAGTTGTCTCATAAATTCCAATTAGAGTTGTGCTTTTCTAATTTTTTTTTTCTTTTTGTTGCTTGTCTCTTAAATTTCCAAGGTTTTGTCTTAGAGTTTTCTTGTTCTTGGACTCTTGAGTCTTGCCTAGAATCATTTCCTATTTCACTATAGTAAAGAAGCTTGATTTGATTAGAAGTTTTTGCTTAAGAACTATAGAGAGGAATAAGAGTGGAAAAAGGCAAGAAAGAACATTATAGAAAAAGCCTAAAAAGTGTGCAAACACGAGTGAGAGTGGCAAACACTTAGAGAGTGGTGAGAATTTCATTATATACTTGTGTTTTGCTAACCATTTTTTTTGAAGGATGAGTTCAAGTAGAGATGAAGTTTAGTCACTTAGTGACTTTAGGTTGTTGAAAGCTATGACAAAACAAATGGATAAATTAACAACTCACCTACATGCAAAATTTGACGAGTTGATAACGAGGACTCAAAGAAGGAGTAGTCCAAATAGAAGTGTGGAAAGAAAACCTCATAGTAATAGGAGGGTGGGTGAGTATGTTTCCTCTCATGGAAGACATTATTATGATGATAAGAGTGAGAGAAAGGAGAGGACAGAAAATAATGATAGAAGAGAAGTCAACAAAACTCAAATCGTTGAGCAACAACTAAAATTGAGAAAAGATTCTTTTTCCAAGACAAAAGGGGCTGCAACTTCTAGCTGGAAGGACAAGCCAAAAATGAAGGTTTCTCATATGAAACATAAGGAAGAAAAGGTGGAAAGCTCAAGAAAAAAAAATAGGGATCTTACTCCAAAAAAAAATTAGGGATCCTACTCCAACAAGATCAAGCAATATCAAGTGTTTGGAGTGCCTTGGTAGAGGTCACATTGCTTCTCAATGTCCTAACAAGAGAACAATGATTTTGCTTGACGAGGGAGGCATAAAGAGTGAGTCTTCAAGTGACTCAACAAGTTCTTCAACAGAAAATGAGGAAGAACTTACATTAGTGGAGACCAAAGAGGGTGATGATCTCTTGATGGAAAAAAGAATGCAAGAGCTGGAAAAAAATATTGCACCTACAAAAGAAAAGAATAGTGAGCTACCAAAGAGAGAAACAAATGAGACGAAAAGCAAAGAGAAAGAAAATGAGAGTAAAAAAATTCTTGATATTAAAGAGAGCTTGTTCTTGAGTGAAAATGAAATCAAGATAGTGTTATTGGACAAACAACCTCTTTGTTATATGATTCCTAACTCTCTTTGTTTACATGTTGAAAGGGAAGGAGGAAATGTGCTCAAAGTGATGCCATCTCTTTTGGAGGAATATGCAATCTTTCAGAAGCAAGAACATGAAATTGCTTTCCAAACTTTGAATGATAAATTGTCTTTTGCACCTATTCTTACATTACATAATTTTAATGCTTCTTTTGAATTGAAATTTGATGCATCTAATATAGGCATTGGAGGGGTTTTGATTCATGATAAACACCCTATTTTAGTGAGAAATTAAAGGGTGCATGTCTAAACTATTCCACTTATGACAAAGAGTTGTATGCATTTGATAGAGTCTTGAAAACTTGGCAAAATTATCTTTTACCAAAGAAATTTGTGTTCCATAGTGGTCATGGGTCTATTGATTATTTGAAAAGTCAAGGCCCACTTAATAAGAGACATGCTAAGTGGTACATCAAGGGCAATTTAAGGACTTGGGAGGAGTGTCTACCTCACATTGAGTTTGCTTACAATAGAGTAGTTCACAAGACTACTTCCTTGTCTCCTTTTGAATTTGTTTATGGCTTTAATCCTTTAATTCCTTTTGATTTATTGCCTTTGCCTAATACTTCTTTTTTTATGCTTTGTCTATAGCTTCTTATGTGGAGCAATTGTATGAACAAGTGAAGGCCTATATGGAAAGGAAAATGGAACAAAATGCTAAACAAGCCATTAAGCATAAGTGGAAGGATAAATTCCCTTTAGAGAATCTTGAGTTGCAAAGTGAGTATGGTGTGAATACTACTTTCAATGTATATGATCTTTCTTTGTGTGATGTAGGTACAAGTGAGGATGTAAACTTGGGGACAAGTTTCTCTAAAGAATGAGGGAATGATGGACAATCAATGCAAGCTAAAGAGCTAGGACTCAAGTACTTCAAGATCATATCTAATCTAACTTGTATCTCTTGGAAAAGCATGAAGAAGCCAAAAAGAAGCTCACAAAAGTAGTGGAAACGCAAAAGGAGTGTTGTCTGTTTTAACAGATTAAAAACATCTTGTAACAGATTAAAAGCATATTTTCTGATACCTGTAATCGATTACAAGATTCCTGTAATCGATTAAATCAGCCTGAAAAATGAAAGTATCTCTGTTTTAATCAATTACATGTCGAATTAATCGATTATTTTGGTCCTAAATCAGTTTCCAGGAAGCATAAGATCAAAATAATCAATTACCAAACCAAGTAATTGATTATTTACGTTAACTAATTGATTACATGGTCGAAATAATCGATTAAACCAGAAAATATGAAGAAATGCGTCTTTGAGAAGTCCAAGGTCGTTTTGAGTAAAGCTTGCACTACAAGCTACATTTGGGCTTCATTTCAATTTGCATTTTACTTACATTTAGGGTTATTTAGCTTGTAATTTCGTGGGCTATATAAACCACACCAAAACTATTTGTAACAACTTTTGATTCCATTAATACAATTATGAAATTGTTGAGAGGGTTTCTCTCTTGTTCTTATTCAAGAATCTTCTTGTTTCTTATCAATGGCTCCTCTGCTATTGTGGTGATTCTTGCAAGACTTATTGGAATTCCTATTCCATGGTGTCATTCCAATTCATTCATGTTCTTCTTCCACAATCCATATCTACAAATTAGAAATTTCTTAAAAATCCCCAAATTCTGTGAAAGTGCAGAATTCTCCATTTCTTGGAGTTTGCTTGAAGATTGGGTTTCATTGCAAGGAAGATTTGGGAAACCTAATGTCTATTGGTTGTAGACATTAACATCATTCCATGTAGGCAGGAAATGTAAATCCTTCCTTTATGAACCAATCAAGGCTAAGGTACTTAGGGGAACTAATGGGCTTGGTTGTGTTGAACTGCAAATAGTTCATTATGTCCGACTCTTTGTTGAACCAAATGTCCAACCTATTTGGGGGTGGTTGAGGCTGTGGGTTGGAAGAAGACTCCCCTACCTTTCTTTTACCAGTTCTAACATGTTTTGGGGTAGACATTTTGTGTAGAGAGTAAGGACACAGAAGACTTAAGACATAAAGAAAGCAAGAGAAGATAGAGATATTGGTGCAAAGACACCTATTGATGCAAAGCAAGTATTTATAGGCAAAAATCAATCACCAACATTCAAATTATTCAAAAATATAGCTGTTAGAGACAGTTAACACCAATTAATGATGATTAGATACGAAATTCACTAGATTGGGCAGTCACCAAACCCAGAAAAAAAACTGTCAGAAATCAAATAACAGCTTAAAAAATCGATTAATATTTAACGTAATCGATTATTTCAGACAATCAGAAAGAAAAATTAACACATAGTAATCGATTATCTCGTTGGGTAATCGATTATTTTGTAAGCATTTAGAGGTTGAAGATGATGTGTAATCGATTATATGCTTTAGTAATCGATTATATCAGTCAAGATAGAAATCCAAATAAGTATCAAAGCTTATGTAATCGATTATCCCGAGTGTTAATTGATATTCCAGGAAATATATTTAACACAAGGCACGTGTGTAATCGATTACCAATATGTTGTAATCGATTACTCTAGAGGGACATACAAACTTGAAAATGGATTTTATTCAAAGTAATCGATTATCCCGTTATGTAATCGATTATTCCAGAGGGATTCAAATTTTTAACTAAGAAGAATAATCGATTACCAGACTAATGTAATCGATTACTTGAGCACAATTTGCACACATAATGTGATTTTTAATGAATTTAATTGATTAACCCGTGGTGTAATCGATTATTACAGCAAATATATCAGAAACAGAGCATTTTGCAGATTAATTCGAATTTCAATCAAGAAAAGCATTATTGTAGTAGTGAGGCTTCAAATAATCATGAAAAGCATACTTTAAACAAGCTAGCATATGTTACATTCATCAAGAATAACTAGCATGTTTCTAAGTGCATAAAATCTATCCTTTGGCAAAGGTTTAGTGAATATGTCAGCAAGTTTATTATGGGTATCAATGAACTCCACCTTGATGTTACCTTTCAGCACATGGTCTCTTATGAAGTGATGTCTAATTTCAATGTGCTTGGTCCTTGAGTGCATGACAGGATTCTTTGAAATATTTATTGCACTTGTGTTGTCACAAAGTAGTGGTATCTCTTTAAGATCAACTCCATAATCTTGCATTTGTTGCTTAAGCCATAGGCTTTGTGCACAACAACTCCCAGTTGAGATATATTCATCTTCAGCAGTTGACAAAGCCACACAAGCTTGTTTCTTGCAATTCCATGATATGAGTGAGCTTCCAAGGAGATGACAGTTCCACTTGTGCTTTTCCTATCAAGTTTACATCCTGCAAAATCAGAATCAGAATATCCAATAATATTTATTGGTTCACCTTTAGGATACCATAGCCCAACTTTGGGTGTTGCCTTGAGGTATTTGTTGATCCTTTTGACTGCTGTAAGATGAGACTCTTTTGGATTTGCTTGGTATCTTGCACACAAGCAAACACTTAGCATAATATCTGGTCTACTAGCAGTCAAATATAGTAAAGAACCAATCATTCCCCTATATTTGGATTCATCCACCTTCTTCCCTTTTTTCATCTGAATCAAGGTATGTTGAAGTTGCCATTGGAGTTGCATCATCTTTGCTTTTCTCCATTTCAAACTTCTTGATGACTTCAAGGCAATACTTTGATTGGTTGAGGAAAGTTTCATTCTTCATTTGTTTAACTTGAAGTCCTAGAAAGAATGTTAACTCTCCCATCATAGACATCTCAAACTCATTTTGCATAGCTGCAGAAAATTCTTTGCAAAGCATTTGATTAGTTGAACCAAAAATAATGTCATCAACATATATTTGAACTAATAGGATATCACCCTTATGCCTCTTGATGAACAAGGTTTTATCAACATTGCCCCTTGCAAAAGATTGATCAAGTAGGAACTTACTCAATCTTTCATACCATGATCTTGGAGCTTGTTTCATACCATGGAGAGCCTTTTTTAAGTTTAAAGACATGATTAGGATGTTTAAAATCAGAAAAACCTGGAGGTTGTTCAACATATATGTCCTCCTCTATGTAACCATTTAAAAAAGCACTTTTGACATTCATTTGATAAAGTTTGAAATCCATTAAGCATGCATATGCAAGTGATAGCCTAATTGCTTCCAATCTTGTAACTGGAGCATAAGTTTCCTTATAGTCAATGCCTTCCTCTTGGTTGTAACCTTTAGCAACCAATCTAGCCTTGTTTCTTACTATGATTCCACTTTCATCAAGTTTGTTCCTAAAAACCCACTATGTACCAATAGGCTTAATTGATGAAGGTCTAGGAACAAGTTCACAAACTTCATTTCTTTTAAATTGATTCAGTTCATCATGCATGGCATGCATCCAATGTTCATCTTGCAAGGCATGGTTAATATCTTTAGGTTCAATTTGAGATACAAAAGCCATGTCACAACATAAATTTCTAAGAGAAGATCTAGTAGAGACTCCCTTTGACACTTCACCAATAATATTGTCTAGTGAGAGGTCTCTTGTAGTTCTCCACTCTTTTG
>PYAF01005980.1:20529-35140 GCA_007407185.1 Glycine tomentella
TAGGATATGATCATGATAAGATGCTAGTTGAATTCAAATTCAAATCTAGCTCTTATCTTCTCCTTTTGATATGAAACTATCTACTATAGTTAATTCATATTTAAATTCAAAATTTAAATTATCAAATTTAAATATTAGATAATTAATTTAACTATTTAAATTAATTAATAATGTCTTGGACTATCCAAGCCCATTAACTTCATTCATGCGCCCCTCTTTCTTTAAGATAAGTTTCTAAACTCCTTCTTGGGCCAACAACCATTATTAGGCCCAAAACCTTTAATGTTATAATGTCATGACAATAAAGTGTTAGTGTGTGACCCATTAGACCCAACATAGCTACTGACATAAATGAGTTTGGGCCCAACAAGGCCTCTACCCATTTAATGACAACATAGAGCACTAGCAATGCTTTGTTGCCCCAGAACTAGTTAGGTAAATGACAAGATCATCCTATTAAATCTATTTGGTTTCCGTATGTATTTCCTTTCGTCTCGGTTACCTTCCCATAAGACCTAGGGTAAGGAAACGTATCAGCCCTTACGGTCTAAGGTAAGCTTTAATGCGAAATAGGGAGTCTCCAATTTTACTGACTCTAAAGGCAAATCATCTCATGATTTCTTTTACTATGCATAGATTCCCGAGTCCCGTAAATGTCATCCCAATTTCTCCGGTTTACAGATAACTTATTCTCTCACAGAGATTTGAAGAATTCCTTTAGCTAGTCACCCTAGACTCGTGTTCTTTTAGGACATGCCCAAAGGTATACCTATGTGTCTCCATGTTTCAGGCAGACGAGGTATACAATCAAAGCATGTCTTCTAGAACACAGTCTAGGTGAAAACTTCTGGTCTAAGGAAAGACACACCCAAATAATAAGAGACTACTCTAATGATACTATCTGTGAGATTTCCTCAAAGAGTCTCTTTGTGGGTCCGTTCAGTGCGAGCTATACCCTTATAGGTCCACCCACGACTTTAGCTAAGACATCTCCATGTCTGTAGCTCAAGAGGTCTTTACCTTGTATCTGCATACAAGTAGATAAGCCGTGCTAGTCTTACCCGAGATCATTGATCCCCATTTTCAGTGTCTCTAGACTAGGAACTTAAATTTAGGAGTAGACATCTGGTATCCTTGAATCCTCATGATCATGATCCCATCACTGATATTCAAGAGATACCTATTCTATTCCAAGGGTTTTATCCAATTACTCATATATTAATAATGATATCGAGACAGAAGATGAAACAAGATAAAGAGTGCTTATAATTTATTCATGACAATATGAAAAGTACATGTACGTCCTAATCTAATGAAAAGACTGTCTCTAGGACATCTATATATTAACACCTGGATCATTGGATTGAATATAGATCTTCATCCTATTTTTCCAAAAACTAAAATGCTCCCCTTCAAACAAAGGAGGTTTGTTTAAAGAAGCACCTTCCTTGAAGGTTATTTGTGAAGTATTCATTTTTGAAAAAACTAAATGATCTTGAGTAACTTTCAAGAACCAGCTCTTGATGCCAATTGTAAAATATAGGAACACTTCACACTTAACCGATAGGGGGGGTGAATTGGTTAGGCTTGGTAAATTAAAATTTTCTTAAACAAAATCAGAGTTTCCCTTAGGATCTTTATCACTTTTGAAACCAAGAAACTTTATTCAATCAAATGCTCAGCCCATGATATCCAATAGCTCAAAACTTAGTTGATAAACAAAGTCACACAACCAAGAAAGACAGACTATAATCAAGATAAAGATAAGAATCAGTACACAAAAGATTTATACTAGTTCACTTCAAACACTATGAAGCTACATCCAGTTTTCTTCCACCCAACACTAGAATGGAGTTCCACTATTGCAATTTTCTGTTCTTACAAGTAATTACAAAGTCTCTCTTTATCAAACCCTAGATAAAGTTCAGAAATCTAAAATACTATTAGATTCTTAGAGACAAACCCACTGAGAACACTACTCAGCACAACCCCTAGAGAAAACCTATCTCTAGTTTACAATCAAGAAACCCAATCACAATAAACAAAGAATTACATCCAAAATCAAAATGAAAAATTACAGAAAGATTAAGGAGAGAAACAACCTGATGATCCAATGATTGACAATGCATATGAAGGATTAACACAGGTTGAATAAACAAGTTAAATCAGCTTCCCTTAATCTTGAATGAAATCTTGCTCAATATTGACTCACAAACTCATGATCAATGTCGTAGCAGAACAAACATGTAAAAACACTTTGAAAACACTTAGAAAGGCTCTTATAACTGTTTGGCTCAATGGGTATTAATGTTCAACATTACAAAATCAAGCAAAGTGATTTCCTATTTATAACAGAAAAACATAACATAAATAATCGATTAATACGCGCCTAATAATCGAAGGTTTTGCTTTTGTAATCGATTAATCTAAGAATGTAATCGATTAAAATGTTCATGAGCCTTTTTGGAATTTCTATAACGTAGCAAATAATCGATTATTCCGTCTTGTAATCGATTAAGACAGAAGATCCATGTTTTTCAAAATAGACGAAGTAATCGATTACTGGAAATGGTAATCGATTAAAGTAGGAGCCATAGCCTTTCTGATTACACTGTGTAATTGATTACTAATCAAGGTAATCGATTATCTAGTACAAAACTTAGAATTTAAACATAACATGTTATCGGTTACCACCTGTGGTAATCGATTAAAGCAGGGAGTGGCTATTTTTAGATAAGCCTATGTAATCGATTACATTATACTGGTAATCGATTATCCCAGCAGTTCTTAAAAACATATCTAATCATGTAATCGATTACTACTCATGTGTAATCGATTATAATGTTCATGAAAGCTTTTCCAGAATAAGTGAAGAACAAAATAATCGATTAATACGATATTGTAATCGATTAAAATAGCAAGAAAACCATTTTTCCAAAAACCTTTGAAACAAATTTGAAACTTAACCATTTTATGAAAGCCTTGTGATTTTCATTAAACCATTTCAAGTTATTTATGAGTTAGAATGAATGCAATGCTTTAGGATATCAGAATTGCTTTTCTCTTACATTTTATCCTAATTAATCTCCAAGTTGTCCTTTTCATGTTTGAAAGCTCAAAACTTGAGACTTGAATCATTCTTTGCTTATGCTTCAAGCAGCTCCCCCTGAATTCGACACCTTTTGTTCTTGTTTTTCCTCAAGAACTTGCTGAATTTTCTGACAACTAAGTTCATGTTGTCCTCTTCATCCTCCTCACTTGATTCTTCCTCTTTTTCAGCTTTTGATGTTGCAGCTTTCAATGCAATGCTTCTATTTTTCTTTTCTGCATCTTCATTACACGTTAGTTGAGACATTTCAAGCTCATATTCAAGTAGCTTACCAAATAGTGCAGCCATGGACATCTTTGATAGATCTTTGGATTCCTTAATTGCTGTCACCTTTGGTTGCCAAGGCCTTGTTAGACACTTTAAGATCTTGATATTTAATTCTTCAGTATCAACGATCTTTCCAAGACCCAATAAATGGTTGACAATATGAGTGAATCTTGTCTACAGCTGAGAAATGCTTTCATTGGTGTTCATCTTGAACATCTCATACTCATGGATCAATGCATGCTTCCTTGATCTCCTGACTTCTTCAGTTCCTTCATGAGTAATCTCCAGTATCTCCCACATTTCTTTTGCATTTTTGCATCTCACTGTTCTAAAAAAATCATCAGAGGAAAGTGCAAAGGTGATCATATTTTTGGCTTTAAAATCATATTGAATAGCCTTTTGTTCAGCTTCTGTCATCTCATCTCATTCTTTGGGAATCAATTCATTGGCAACAATTTTCTTTGGAATAAAAGGACCCTTTTCTATAGCATTTCAAGCACCTGGGTCATTTGATTGAATAAAGATTTTCATTCTATTTTTTCAAAAATTGAAATGTTCCCCTTCAAACATAGGAGGTCTATTTAAAGAAGCACCTTCCTTGAAGGTTATTTATGAGGTATTCATTTTTCTTTTTGAAGAAAAACTAGTGATCTTGAATAACTTTCAAGAACCAGCTCTGATACCAATTGAAAATAATAGGAATACTTCAAAAAAACCAAGAGGGGCGGTGAATTGGTTTAACCTTGGCATTTTAAAATTCAAATTCAAATCAGAGTTTCAGGATCTTTATCACTTTCAAAACCAAGAAATCAATTTACTCAATCAAATGTCTCAGCCCAAGAATTCAATAGATCAAAACTGAAATTGTTGAACAATGAATATGACTCAAAGAATTAAAGATCAATGAATAAGATGAGTTTAGAGATATAGAAATAAGAACACATGCAATTTATACTGGTTCACTTCAAAGCATGAAGCTACATCCAATTTCTTCCAACTAACACTAGGTTAGAGTTCCACTATTATAAAATTTCCAGTTCTTACAAGCAATTACAACATCTCCCATTTATCAACCCTAGATAAAGATCAAAAATCTAAAACACTATTAGATTCTAAGAGACAAAGAACCAGAGAACACTACTTTGTTCTTTACACTAGAGAACCCTTCTCTAGTTACAAGCAAGAACCCATTTTACAATAGCAATCTTACACAGAAATTCAAAACGAATTTTACACAGATCAATTAAGGAGAGAGATAACCTGATGATCCAATGAATGAATGCAAATGATTTACCAAATCAGGTTGTGAAGAAATCAATCTCAGAACATTCTTCTCCTTAATCTTGAAAACAATCTTGCTCAAGAAACATTCAAAGACTCGTTGATGTTTTGAATGAAGCAATAAAAAAAACATACAGAAAATCACTTAGGAATTGCTTGAGAGGCTTGTGTATATTCAGAAATACGAATTGTTAAGTTGTGAAATAAGCTCAGCCTCAATTCCTATTTATAACAGAATTTGTAACTAACTGTAATCGATTAAACGCACCTAATAATCGATTATTTGTCTTATGTAATCAATTATAATAACTCTGTAATCGATTAATCCATTCTAAAAATGATTCTAGGATTTGTAACGAACAAAATAATCGATTATCCTGAGCTATAATTGATTAAAACAAAAGTTCTAAAAATTACAAATTACACTATGTAATCGATTAAATGGTTTTGTAATCGATTAAAGCAGAAAACATATATTTTCAAATTAAGTGTGTAATCGATTAAGACAGCAAAGTGATTTTCCATATAAAGCCTAAGTAATCGATTGCAATATGTGGTAATTGATTATCACAGAAAGGCTTAAAAACATAACATACAATGTAATCGATTACGATCCTTAAGTAATCAATTAATTTCATTAACAAAGTTGTTTTGTCAAAAACAAAGGTCAAATAATTGATTATCCCGATAGGTAATCGATTACAATATTCATCAAATATTTTCCAGATTGAATAAGGAACATATTAATCGATTATTACCTTAAGTAATCGATTAATCCAGTGAAACTTAGCATTTTTCAAAAACTTTTCACTTAGATTAAAACCTTAATCACTTTATGAAAACTTTGTTAATTTCTTTCAAAAACATTTAGTTAAATGAATGAATGAATGAATGCACAATCACGGATCACCAGATTAAACTTTCTCTTACACTTGAATTAATCATTTCTTCAAAGCATCCAAGCATGTTGAAAGCTCAAAACCAAACTTGAATCAAATTCTTCCTTTCTTCACAATCCTCCCCCTATATCCAACAAAGCTTATTTCATGTAAACTTCGATCTAGATGGGATGGACCTTTTGTTATTACTAATGTCTTTCCCCATGGTGCAGTTTAGATTAAAAATGAAGTTACCGGCAAAGTCTTCAAGGTTAATGGTCACCAACTCAAAGCATTTCATGAGAGCCCTCAAGTGGAGGAGGAGCTGGTGGAGGACATGTCTTTGGTCCTGCCAATTTTGTGTGAATGACATTTTGGGAGTTTCCTTTTCCCTTCTTTTATTTGTTGTCTCTTTGTTTGCATTTCTTTGCATGTTTACATTGAGGATAATGTGCATTTCAAGTGGGGGGGGTGAAGGATCCTAAAAATCTGTTTCTTTGGTTATTTTCTATTTTCTGTTTTTTATTTACGTTTTGTTTCTATCTGTTTTTCATTGTCTGTTGGTTTCTGTTTTCTGTTTATCTGTCTGTTTATATTCTATTTGTCTGTTTTAGTTTTTGAGTCTATATGTATTTGTTGTCTGTTTCTATTTGCTGTTTCTGTTTTGTTGCTGTTTTATTAAATTTAGGCATTTTTTCATGTTTTTCATAGGATTTCTGACTTGTATAAATTGTGAGAAATGTTAAAAAGTTGGTTGGATTGAGAGGTTTCATACTTGACGTGAATCATTATTGCAATTGTTGAAGTGATAAGTAGGCTTGAGAAATAGAATTTAAGATGAACCATGTCTGGTAGAACTATGCCTTGTGAGTTTTTGGGCCTTTGTGGATATGTTCTTTCATGTGTGATTTCACCCTTGTGCTACATTACTCCATGTTTTGCCTTGCCTCTTTTGACATTCCTTGTTGCACATGCTTTAATTGAGATGATTTAGACCTTCTTTCTTTTAGCCACTAGCCAAATAAACCTATCTTTGTGTTGATATCCATTGTCACCCTCTTTGAGCCTTTAGCCTTTTCTTTCTTGTTTAGCTCATTAAAAACTAAAAAAAAAATGGAAAACCATGTTATCCTAGCTTTAGGGTGAAAAGGGGCTTTGGAATTGTTTTGGGAGTGGGTTTCAAGCAAGTGTGGGGTATTTTGATTTTGTTTTCATTTGGAAGAAAAAAAACTGATGAGAAAAAAAGAGGGAAACAAAAGAGTTTAAATAACAAAAGTTCAAAGAAAAAGAAAAATTGTGTATAAGCAAAGAAAAAGAAATACAAGAAAAAAAAAAGCAATAAAAGTTATTGTGGTTCATTTTCATCCTTGTAAGTTACTTTAAATTTCATTTCTTTGTTTCTACCTTTCTTCTATCTTGTTGGCTTGCTCCCCATTGCCCCTCCTTTCTCTTAAATTTTAGCCTAAATATCATTTTCTTATCCACCTTTACCTAAGTCATTCATTACAAGCTAATAAGGTCCTTTTGATCTTTGGATGCATGTGTATTTCAAGTTGAATGAATTAGAGTCTTGTCAATGCCTGGATGTGCTAGTAACATGTGGTGTTTGAGTGTAAATACAAGCCATACACATTTTTTGAGGTTTAGTGTCGCCCTTTGAGAGAATTCTATCACCTTGGTGCATTCTTAATTCTAAACTTGACTACTTTTTCACTTTGCACTTTGTGATCATGTTTTCATGGATTGTTTGTTACCTTAATATTATTCTTCCATCTTTCATCTCTCTCACTTTTGTGCATTGTTATGATCCATTGAAAATATGTGTGCCTTGTTCATACCCTTTCTTTAAATTTTTGGTTTACTTTAGTTTGAATTTTTCTTTTAGTCTTTCTTTTAGTTTTGCCCAGAGTGCAAATGTTTAAGTGTAGGGTATTTTGATGGACTGCTTTTAGTTAAATATTTTTCTATCCTTTTTAGCTTATTTGACTTCTCTTGGACTTTTATTTTCCCATTTTAATTCAGTTTGTATTAGGCAAGTAAGTGGGCTTAATTACTAATTGTAGTGTATTTTTGGATTTTATGCTCACTTGACCTATCTGCCTTGTATAGGACCTACAGAGCTCTACAAAACTCCAAATGGAGCATTCTAGTAGTCCCTAGAAAGATAACAAAAAGATCTACAAGTTTGTCAGAAATAAGCCGAGGCTAGTTCTGCCATTTGGAGGGTCGTTTTGGGCTTCGAAGTTAGAATCATTGCACTTATATTTTGGGCTGCGAATTTGATTTTTATGGTTGTAAATAGTAAATAATTAGAATTGATGGGTTTGTTCATGGCCCATTCTTTCCTTCAGACTTAGTCACTTTATATTAGTGACATTGGAGAGACTTAAAACATTACATTACATCAGCAAAAACAGTTTTTACATTTCTCTTTTTAAGTTTTTAGAATCAAAACCCTTGCTCTTATTTTCTCTCAACTGTTCTTCCTTGTTCTTCATTTTCGTTTTGTTGTTCTTCCATTTTCATGCACATTTCGTGGGGCTTTCATTGATGAAGATCATGGGAGGCTAAATAATCAATCAATCCAAGGATCCAACCCAAGCAAAAGGAGAATTTGAGTTCTGGTTTGGTATTTCAAATTCTGTTTGAATGTTCACTTTTTTCTTCAATTACTATTCTGTTTTCATGATTATGAATGCATTTAGGATTGAAATCGGATTAGGTTATGGATTCATTTCCTAATTTCAAATATTAATCACAGATTAATTGGATGATATTTTAGTTAGGGTTGTGGTTTCAATTAATTTATGGGTTAATTCGATTGAACTGCTTCTAATGAGATTGAACGAACTTTCATAATAGGATAAATTTCTGAGAACGATGATGATTCGAATAGCTTGGCGTGGTGAATTGGATTGATGCTTTTAATCTGTTTTACATTATCTCTTTTCAATTCTGTTAGTTTCTGCGTTGTTCTTTAATCTTAGTTTACGTTTTTGCAAGTTTTACTTAACGCACATAAATTGTTCGATAAAAATGCCCCTTACTGTTATTAGTGAGTTGAACTTGAGACATCAAAATCCAGTCCTTGTTATCCTTGAGTTGGTGTGCTTCTTCATGCTTGTCCAAGTTAGCTTGGATGTGGTCTTGAAGTGCTTGAGTTCTAGCTCTTGTCATTGCTCCTTTAAAGCTCACCAAAGAAAGTGCTTCAAGCTCTTCTTCTAGACCTTTAGCTTGCCATGGACCTCCATCATCCCCTCCTTCTTGAAAGGAACTTGACCTCAAGTTTGCTTCCTCACTTGTACCTACATCATTCAAAGAAAGATCACAAACATTGAAAGTATTACTCACACCATACTCACTAAGCAACTTAAGTTTGTAAGCATTGTTGTTGATCCTCTCTAAAATCTTGAAAGGTCCATCTCCTCTATTTTGGAGCTTGGATTTCCTTTCATGAGGAAATATATCCTTCCTCAAATGAAGCCAAACCAAATCTCCTTCATTAAAGATCACTTCTTCTTGTGCTTATTGGCTTATTTTGCATATTGTTCCATTTTCCTCCCCACATGTGCCTTTACTTGTTCATGCATTTTCCTAACATAAGAAGCTTTAGACAAAGCATCATGATTAATCATAGAAGAAGTGTTAGGTAATGGCAATAAATCAAGAGGAGTTAAAGGATTAAAGCCATAAACAATTTGAAAAGGAGATAAGGAAGTAGTCTTGTGAACTACTCTATTATAAGCAAACTCAATGTGAGGTAAACACTCCTCCCATGTCCTCAAATTACCCTTGATGTACCACTTAGCATGTCTCTTGTTGAGTTTGCCTTGTCTTATGGTGATGTTGTTTATTACCCTACAATCTGTGTACGTCCTCCATGTTCCCTCCTTCTTAGGTACAAGAATAATAGGACTGGCACAAGGGCTCATGCTCTCACGGATCCACCCTTTGTCAAGTAGCTTCTCTACTTGTGTTTGTATCTCTTTTGCTTCCATGGGTGAGGTCTTATATGATGGCCTATTAGGGAGTGAACAACCTGGAATCAAATCAATTTGGTGCTCTATGCCTCTCAAAGGAGGCAAGCCATTAGAAACTTCTTTTGGAAAAACATCTTGATATTCTTCCAAAAGGAATTGCATAGCTTTGGACAAATTTTCACCTTCCTTTTCAACATGTAAACTAAAAGAGTTAGGAAGCATATAATAAAAAGGTTGTTGTGCTAATAACACTCTCTTGATTTCCTTTTCACCCAAGAACAAACTCTCTTTAATCTCATGAATTTTCTTGCTCTCATTTTCTCTCTCTTTTCTTTTCTTCTCACTAGTTTTTCTCTTTGGTAGCTCACTTTCTTTGCCTTTTTGTGTGCAGTATTTTCTTTCAAGTGCAGTATTTTTTTTTTCAACTCCTGAATTCTCTTTTCTTTCATCCTCACTTGATACTCACACACTTGTTTACGAGTCAAAGGCCTCAAAATAATTTTCTTGCCTAAGTGCTCAAATTCAAAAGTGTTCTTCATGCCATTGTATATCACTTTTCTCATATTGCCAAGGCCTACCAAGAAGTATATGTCAAGCCTCCATAGACACAGTATCACAAAGAACTTCATCATTATAAGCATTAATAGAAAAAGGAATGAGCACTTGAGAATTTACCACTACTTCTCCACTTTAACTAAGCCATTGGAGCTTGTATGGCTTCAGATGCTTTGTGGTTGGTGTAACGACCCGCCTCGTCGCTACGACATCACAAACTCTAGACGTGTAAATTTCAAATTTTAATGAAAACTTCATTAGTCTAATTATGAAAATGGTATTAAGTTTTTCGCAATAATACAATCATCATACACACGATATAACTACAACAATTGAATACATATGTATAGATATACTATATCAGTACTCATCATTCTCCTGTTTAGAACATGATTTAGTTTTTACATGTAATTACAATTTAAAATATATATGTCTACAAAAAGGATTAAAGGACTAACTATGAAAGAGTTAATTAACAAAACACAACTCTTCCAAAGAGAGTTCCAACGTCATTACATCGGCTTGGCGGCTCCAACAAAAAAAAGATCTCTCTCAAAGGTCACCTACTGCTGCTCATCTGCTCCCACGAGCGAAAATTCGCGATCATCATAGGTACCAACCACACAATACAACAAATGTAAGGGTGAGTTTATTATATAAAGTCAACAAACATCAGATAGCAGCAATTGGGAAGGAAACAATTTTACCCATCACAATCATTAACAAAAATCCATGATTCCAATACACACTCAACAAACCAATCATCCAATGTATTTCACAACTCAAACAATCATGCATAGAATGATGCATGCACGTGACTCATCTATCAGCATGCAATGTGGTACCATCTCCGGAAATAGCCTCTCACGGGAAAATGATTCACTTCCTATCAGGGCCACCCTGTCGTGCACTGGCCATTCCCCCACCCGGTGATCAGCCAGCGTCGCAAGGGAATTCCAAACCTGATGACCCCTTAGTACTTGCGTTCTCAGCCCACTGAAACCCACAGGTACGCGAGTGCCTTCATTCTATTTCCACACATACAAATGAAGTATGAAACATCGGCATCATCAATGCATGACCCGGCTAGGAACAAATCCTTCCTTGCAAGGGTAACTCGTCATGCACCCCCCATGTACATACATAACACACCGATGTGGGCTCACCGATGCACTGACCGTGGCTAGGAACAAATCCATCCTCGCAAGGGTAACCAACCGGTCATTGCATCCCACGTGTACATACACAGCCTACAACCATGGGCACCATCAATGTATGACCTGGCTAGGAACAAATCCTTCCTTGCAAAGGTAACCCGTCATACAACCCCCCATGGGTATCCATGTATATCCACACACAATGACATTGTTCACATCAACATTATCTCTCATCATTGTCATTATCAACCTCAACATCATATTATTTCAATATCGTCATCAGGCATATCAATATTATCTCATTTCAACATCATCAATCACGTCAATGACATCTCAATTTCAATATCATCAACAACATCACAAGCAATCACATATCACATCTATACATAATACATATGCCTGAGATTCACATTCCCAGGTCTTCAGACAATCCAAATTTCATACATTAACAATTCATCATATTACAAGACTGATATTTTTAGGAAAATTCTAAATTAAAGAGGAGGACTACAATATATAAAACACACTCTTATGCCCATTTAAAAATTTAATAAAGAATTAAATAGGAAAACATATTATAAAATTTTGGGCAGAGTCTCCTCTGTAATTAAGACTTTTCCCAAAAATTCAATCATTACAATAATAATATCATTTACAGTAATATCAATCAACAAGCCAATATATCGCATCCCATTAGTTAAAAACACATTTTTTCTTGAAAACGAGCACCCATAAGAAGAAACACACATCAATCATAAATACATCGCATCCCATTAGTTAAAAACATAGTTTTTCTTAAAAACCAGCACACAACAGGGACAGACAGTTGTTAAAAATGAAGAAGATTACAAAGAATCAAGTTGAGAAAGATTACAAGTTTTGATTTTACATGCCCACTCAATTGATGGCATATGTATTTGTTCAAGCTTGGTTCAAGAAGTTAAAGCCTCTTATTCCTCACTTAGATTGATTAACTTATGCATTCATTCATTCATTAAATCATGATTAAGTCATATGATATTATTAATCAATTGGTATGACATAAAGGCAATAAGGTTTTCATAAAAATTATTTTTCACTATTTTAATCGATTACCAATATGATATAATCGATTAAATGCATGTAAACGGATCTGCATATTTTCTTAAGAACATTTTAATCGATTACCAATAATTTGTAATCGATTAAATTAGTCTGACTATGTTAAGTCGTTCTGTGGTAATCGATTACTTCACGGAATAATCGATTATCTGAGTCTTTGCATAATTCACAGAAGCATTTTATTTGGTTTAATTGATTACCAGATTGTAGTAATCGATTAAATATGCATTGTTGAGTTTTTCACACTTCTTGTGATAATCGATTATTTGAGACATTAATCGATTACAGTAGTGTATCAGAAAATCCTAACCTCCTGGAATAATCAATTACAAGAAGGATTAATCTATTATTTGTTCTTGAGATTTTTTCCAGATTTCTGATGAACACTTTAATATATTATTTTAGAATTTTAATCGATTACATGAGTTAAAATAATCGATTACATTTACGGAATAATCGATTACAGGTAGTTAATTCTGTTTTTTATAAATAGAAGGAGCTTATTCTGTTATGTGTGGATTTGAGTTTTCGAACAAGCCTTGTGAAAATCACTTTCTAAGAGTTCTAAAGTCACCAAGGCATATTAGAATCAGAAATTCAAAGTAGATTCAAGAATCATGAAGATTTTCATTTGTTGAGTCATCTACTCCATGTGAAGTTTGTGTTCAAGCATTTTGTCAAAAGATTTCATCAAGAAAGATCATGGCATTCATTCTCAGTCTGGTTTGATCATTTAATTTCGTTCATTGCACTAAGGAATTAGAGGTGATATCTTTCTTGAATCATTTGCTTAGTTGTTTTGATTAATATTGTTTGGTTTGTTGTTGGTTGTTCATATAACAAATTGTGATCTTTAAAGCTTTGCTAGATAGGTTTCTAGTGGGTAGAACAGATAGGGGATCTCTGGTTCTTAGATCTTTTGAAAAGTCTATAGGTTTAGATTTTGAATTTTACCTAGGGAGGGTAAGAGAGATCTTTGTAAGCTTGTAAAGATATTATATTTGTTATAGTGGAAACTCTAATCAAGGCTAATTAGAAGTAAACTGGATGTAGCCTCCAGGGTTGAGAGGTGAACCAGTATAAATCTTGTGTGTGATTAAATATTTCTGTTCATATTCATATTGTTCTTGAAGTTTTATTTTTGTTTATATCACAAGATTGGTTATTGCTCAAGAGTGGTTTGATTGAGACAAAGGTTGATTTTAAAAATTTGATTTCTTAATTGGTTTAAGATACGATCCTTCTTTCAAAGACTTCCGCTGTATTAGAATTTTGTTTTAAATTTTAAAAACTCTGAGGTAAAACCAACTCACCCCCCTCTTGATTATTTGCATAAGTGTTCATTATATTTTCAGCAGTTATCTTCATAGTTGGACTCCCTGGCCCCCAACTATGGTATCAAAACTGCAACTAGGTAATAAACTCCCCTTACCTATCTAGGGGTTCTTCTTGTTACAGCCTAGCGGTGTTGTTTCGTGATCCTTCTAATACGTGTGCTTGTTGGAATGAAGGGCTCTATATACCAAATTGAAGATAACTTAGTATAGATTTCAAAGACATACTTAACGTTAACATTCGGGGTCAAATACCCACTCAAATTTAAAAAGAGGCTAAAGTGGTATTTTGGGAGTCCACATCAAAAGACATCATTTTGAAATTCCGATCACACCAATGTGACCAGGGTTCAACAAGGATCACATAAATGACATCAGTTTCATAAAAAGGAGACTTTTACAACATCTCATTTTCAAAGGGGTTTTCAAAGGAAGTGTAAAACTCCCAATAACAGTATCCAAAACACAAGAGACACTAATAGAAGCTTAAACTAGCTAGAAGAAGATAAAGGAAACCAATGTTACCTCAAGGAAATCAAGAAAGGAGGATTGGGAGCTTCATTCTCTATCGAAACTTTGAGAAGAGTTTCAAAGATTTCGCTTCGATTAAAAGGTTCTTCACCGTGCCAGGGTCTCATGGCAAGCAACGGCGTTCCGTGGTTGTCTCCGGTGGCTATGGGTGGTGGGAGTTTAGGGAAGGCTTGTGGGAGGAAAAATCCTCCATTTTCGTGACTTGGAAGCTTAGAAACGTATTGATGAGTCACTATTTATCACTAATTACTCATCTTTTTGTACTCATTTTAATCCCTAACTTGTGCTTAATTGTTTATATTTTGCATTGTTTCTCATTTAAGATTTAATTAGACCAATAATTCGGATTTTAATTAATTTGGATTATTTTAAGTTTAATTATTCTAATTTTTATTTACAGGGCAGTTTAATAATTAAT
>PYAF01005980.1:65154-100181 GCA_007407185.1 Glycine tomentella
AAGAATCATGTGGGTATATTGATCATGAGCTGAAGTTTCATCTTTCAATCAAGGTTCAAGAAAAGCTGCATATATGAGTTGATAATCTGCATATTCATCTGTAATTCATTCATGTTCGTTCATCTTGGATTATCAGGTGATATCTTTTCTTGTCTTTTGATTGGGTAAATCAATTTCTTTGTAATTCTGTTGATATGTACCTCTATTGTAATGAGTTTTCTTTCAGGCTTGGAGATAGAGTTTCTCTAGGATTCAGCTGAGTAGGGTTCTCAGTGTGAAGGGTTTGTCTCTAAGAATCTAATAGTGTTTTAGATTTCTGAACTTTGTCTAGGGTTGATAAAGAGAGACTTGTATAATTGCTTGTAAGAACATTTTGCAATAGTAGAACTCCTCTCTAGTGTTGAGTGGAAGAACTGGATGTAGCCTCATAGTGTTTAAGGTGAACCAGTATAAAATCTGTGTGTTCTCTTTATTCTTTTAGATTATTTTCTTATTGCTTTGTTTGTGAATCATATTCATTGCTCAGTTTGAGGTACATTGGTTTCAAGTGTTCTTGGAAAGGGAAGTTGATTAAAAACTGATTTTTGTTTTTGAAAATAGTTTTAATTGTGATAAAGATCCTTTTGTAACTCTGATATAAAATTTTAATTGGTCAAGCAAACAATCAATTCACCCCCCCTCTTGGTTGTTTGAAGTGTTTATTTGATTTTCAACTTCAAGAACAATATGAATGTGAACAGAAAATTACAATTACACACAAGATTTATACTGGTTCACCTCTCAACCCCGGAGGCTACATCCAGTTTTACTTCTAATCAACCTTGATTAAAGTTTCCACTATAACAAAATGAATATCTTTACAAGCAAACACGGATCTCTTTTACCCACCCTAGGTAAAATTCAAAGTCTAAACCTATAGACTTCTCAAAAGATCTAAGAACCAAAGATCCCCTCTCTGTTCTTCCCACTAGATACCTATCTAGCAATGCTTTAAAGATACAAATTGTTATACCAACAACCAACCAACAAAACAAATAATTTCTAAACAATACAACAATGAAATTGATTCAAGAAACATATCACCTGAACATCCTCGGTGAAATGAATGAGTTTAAATGATCAAACCAGACTGAGAATGAATGCCATGATCTTTCTTGATGACTTCTTTTTGACAAATGGGGCTTTAACAAAAACTAATCATGAAAAGATGACTCAACACATGAGATTCTTCATGATTCTTGAAACCATTATCAATGAATGTTTCTAGTGAGCCTTGGTGCTTTTGAAATCTCCAGAGAGTGTGTTTACAAGGCTTACTTTGTAAAACTAAAAGTCTCTTTTTTCTTAATGAGTTGCATCTATTTATAAAAAATAGAATTAACTGACTGTAATCGATTATTCCATAATGATAATCGATTATTTTAACAAATGCAATCGATTAAAGTTCCAAAATAATCGATTAAAGTGTTCATCTGAAATCTGGAAAAAATCTCAGGAACAAATAATCGATTAACTCATGTCGTAATCGATTATTCTAGAGGATCTGAATTTTTTGAAGCACTGATGTAATCGATTAACACTCAAATAATCGATTAACACAGGGAGTGTGAAAAACGTATCAATGCTTATTTAATCGAATACAATAATCTGGTAATCAATCAAACCAGATAAAATTTCTTCTGAAAATTATGCAGATGGATATATAATTGATTAATCCGTCAAGTAATCGATTATCACAGAACGACTAAACAAAGTCAGCTGAATATAATCGATTACAAGAATTTGGTAATCGATTAAAGTGTTTCTATCTTTATATGCAGTTCTGTAACCAAGCAATTAATCGATTAAGTATGATCAGTAATCGATTAAAATAGTGAAAAACACTTTTTATGAAAACTTTAATGCTTTAATGTCATGCCAAATGATTCACGTAATGTGTGTGACCTAATCATGATTTAATGAGCTAATGTATGCATGACTTAATTTATGTGAGGAATGAGGGATTTTATCTTTCTTGAACCAAGCTTTTAAACAAAGTACATATGCCATCAATTTGAGTGGGCATGTAAAATCAAAACTTAAGATTATCTAAACTTGATTCTTCATGATCTTCCTCAACCTCTTCATCATATCTAACAAGAAGATGAAAGTGATACAAGTTTTGTGTAAAAAATTTTATATTTACCTTTCTGTTTCGAGTTGTAGGGCCTTGCTCGCCTAGGTGAGCCAAATAGGCATGATCTACTCGCGTGGGTGAGTTAAAACAATTTTTTTTTTAGATAGGAAAAAATTCAAATAATGTTTTAGCTTACAATTATTTACTATTTTGACTAAGCTATATTTATATAGGCAAAAATACTTAAATGAAATGATAAAGCATAGAAATAGAAGGGATAGAAGTTACTAGGTTGCCTCCTAGAAACGCTTCTTTAACGTCGTCTTAGCTGGACGAGTTCCCAGCTCAAGCTTCTTATAGGTGTACCACAGTGGTGAGCCTTTCAACATCACCACCTAAATAAGGCTTGAGTCTGCTACCATTCACTGTCCAAGTTCTTTTTGTGGCTAGGTCTTCAAGGGTCACAGCTCCATGTGACATCACCTCCTTAATGGTGAAAGGTCCAGACCATTTGGACTTCAGTTTACCTGGAAACAGTCTTAATCTAGAATTAAATAACAAAACATGTTGTCCAAGATGAAAATTTCTTTTTAAAATTTTTTATCATGATAAAATTTAACTTTTTGCTTGTAAAGTTTGAAATTTTCATAAGCTGAAAGTCTCAATTCCTCCAATTGATGAAGTTGGAGCTTTCTTTGTTCACCTGTAGAAGTAGGATCAAAGTTAAAGAATTTTAATGCCCAAAGTGCTTTATGTTCTAATTCAACTAGTAAATGGCAAGATTTGCCATAAACCAATTGAAAAGGTGTAAGCCCTATAAGTGATTTGTAGGTTGTTCTATATGCCCACAGAGCTTCATCTAGCTTTTGAGACCAATCTTTTCTTGATTGGGCAACTGTCTTTTCTAAGATTTTCTTGATCTCTTGTTTGAAACTTCTGCTTGCCCATTGGTCTAGGGGTGATAAGGTGAAGCCACCTTATGTCTGACGCCATAGTGTTGGAGAACTTTCTGTAATTGGACATTGCAAAAATGGGATCCTCCATCACTTATCAGTACTCTAGGGGTTCCAAACCTTGAGAATATGTTTTTCTTCAAGAAGCAAATAACTGTTTTTGAATCTGCATGTTGTACAGCTACTGCTTCTACCCACTTGGTCACATAATCCACAGCTAATAAGATGTATTCATTTGAATATGAGGATGGAAATGGACCAATGAAGTCTATTCCCCATCAATCAAATGCTTCAATCTCCAGAATGTTTTGTAAAGGCATTTCATTTCTTCTGGAGATTCCACCCGTTCTCTGACAATTATCACATCTTTTCACATATTCATGGGCATCTTTGAATAATGTAGGCCAATAAAATCCTGACTTTAGGACCTTTGCAGCAGTCCTCTCTCCATTATAGTGGTCTCCATATGGTGAACTATGATAGTGCCATAGGATGTTCCTTGCCTCCCCCTGAGTCACACATCTCCTCAAAAGATTATCTGCTCCAATTTTGAAGAGGTAAGGATCATCCCATACAAAATATCTATTGTCCCTGAGAAACTTCTTCTTCTGGTGCCAAGTGTAATCTTCAGGAATTGCACCAATTGCTTTAAAGTTAGTCATCTCTGCAAACCATGGTCTTTCTGAAATGTGGAAGAGCTTCTCATCAGGGAATTCTTCTTGGATTTCAGGATCATGTGTGGCTATTTCCTCACTGGTAAGTCTCGACAGATGATCAGCTACATGATTTTCACACCCTTTCTTATCCTTAATTTCTAAATCAAATTCCTGTAGAAGTAAAACCCAATGGATAAGTTTAGGCTTAGAATCATATTTAACTAACAAGTATTTTATTGTAGCGTGATCAATATAAATTACCACTTTGGATCTTATTAAGTAAGATCTAAATTTTTCCAAAGCATACATTATAACAAGAAATTCTTTCTCAGTTGTTGCATAATTGATTTGTGCTTCATTTAAAACCTTGCTTGCATAATGTATGACATGGGAAATTTTGTTCTTCCTTTGACCCTAAACTGCTCCTACAGCATAATCACTCGCATCACACATTATTTCAAAATCAAGTGTCCAATCAGGTGCAATGATTATGGGTGCAGAAACCAGTTTTTGTTTCAAAGTATTAAAAGCTTTAAAGCATGAATCATCAAAATGAAATGGAACTTCTTTATTTAAAAGATTGCTCAGTGGCTTAGCAATTTTTTAAAAATCTTTAATAAACCGCCTGTAAAACCTTGCGTGTCCCAGGAAACTTCTAATGCCTTTGACATTGGTTGGTGGAGGTAGTTTCTCAATAACATCAACTTTGGCTTTATCCATTTCAATGCCCTGCATAGAAATCTTGTGACCTAAAACAATACCTTCAGCCACCATGAAGTGACACTTTTCCCAGTTAAGCACAAGATTAGTCTCAATACATCGCTTTAAAACAACATCAAGATTAGACAGGCATAAATCAAAAGTACCAATACTGAAAAATCATCCATAAAGATTTCAATGCTTTTCTCAACAAGGTCAGAAAAGATAGCAAGCATGCACCTTTGAAAAGTGGTAGGTGCATTACACACACCAAAAGGCATTTTCCTATAAACAAAAACACCGAAGGGACAAGTAAAGGTTGTTTTCTCTTGGTCTTCAGGATCAACATTTATTTGATTGTATCCTGAATAACCATCAAGAAAATAGTAATATTGCTGACCTGCTAGTCTCTCCAGCATCTGATCCATGGAGGGTAGTGGAAAATGATCATTTCTTGTGGCTTTGTTGAGCTTTCTATAGTCAATACACATCCTCCAACCCGTAACAGTGCGAGTTGGGATAAGCTCATCTTTGTCATTTTTAATCACAGTCATGCCACCCTTTTTGGGTACTACTTGCACAGGGCTTACCCACTGGCTGTCTGAGATAGGATATATCATTCCTGCCTCCAGTAGCTTAACCACCTCTTTTCTATGGTTGGATTGAGTCTTATTTGAGGTTGAGCTACAGGTTTATAGTCCTGTTCCATCAAAATTCTATGCATACAATAAGAAGGACTAATACTTGTTAGATCTTATAGTGTCCAACCAATGGCTTTGTGATTTTCTTTCAAAACTTTCACTAATTTTTCTTCTTCCTCTTCAGAGAGATTAGCATTTATAATTACTGGCTTTTCAAAATTACCTGCAAGAAAGACATATTTCAAATGGGAAGGTAATACCTTTAATTCCAGCTTATGTTCTTCTTTTGCCTTCTCTTTCTTTAACTCTTCAAAGAAAGATTGGTGATAAGGAATCTCTTTACAAGCATTCAGTTGATGAAGGTATTCTACTTTTTCTTTATCTTCATCTTCATCTTCATCTTGGACTGTTTCTGTCAATGCCTTCTCCAAACCTTCCTTTCTGTGAATAAATCTTTTAGAGTCAGAAATTACCTCATCAAGGACGTCGACTCTAAAACATTCTCTTTTGTCTGTGGGTTCAAGGACATTGAACTGTACTTCATCATCTTGCACCCTCACAGTGAGTTTCCCTTCATCCACATCAATCAAGACTTTGGCAGTTTTCATAAAAGGTCTGCCAAGAATTAGTGGAATCTCATTATCTTCATCCATATCCATCACCACAAAATCAACTGGGAAGAAGAAATTATCAACTTTCACTAAAACATCTTTAATAATTCCATAAGGATGCTTGATGGTTCTGTCTGCCAGCAGTAGAGTCATCCTTGTGGGTTTGATTTCTACTTCCCCGATTCTCTTTATCATGGATAGTGGAATGAGATTAATACTTGCTCCTAAATCCAGAAGGGCTTTTCCTACTGATAATCTCCCAATAGCCACAGGGATTGTGAAACTACCAGGATCTCTTGACTTCTCCAGAATGGATTTTTGAATGATTGCATTGCAGCCTGCATCTAACTCAATGGTCTCCTCATCAGTGTATCTTCTTTTCTTTGTGAGAAGATCCTTCATGAACTTTGCATAAGTTGGCATCTGCTCCAGTGCCTCAGAAGAAGAAATATTTATTTGTAGTTGCTTGAAAATGTCTAGAAAACGTTTGTACTGCCTTTCCTTTGCCTTCTTGGATGGAGTATATGGATATGGCATATTTTGGACTGGTGGTGGGGTCAAGAGAGCTTTGCCTTTATCATTCTTTTTCTTTTCATCATCACTCATCACTTTTCTCTCAATTTTTTCATTTGTTTCTTCCACATCTTTTTTGTTTTTCTTTTTCTTTTTCAACTTCTTCATTATCATTTTTTTCTACATTTCCTTCATTTTTTTTCTTCTTCCTCTTTTCTCCCAACCACAGTTCCTCTTCTTGTGATAATGGCTTTACATTGCTCTTTAGGATTGACTTGGGTATTGGCTGAGAAAGATCCACCTCCATGCTTAAATAGTTGTTTTGCAAGCTGCCCTACTTGCACTTCTAGATTTTTGATAGAAGCCTCAGTATTCTTTTGTTTACTGATGGACATTTGCACGAACTGAGTAAGAGTATCTTCCATCTTTGTCAATCAGTCAGACTGAGCTTGTTGTGGTGGGTTTCTATTTGAAGGACCTACAAAAGAATTAGAAGAACTTGCAAAAGAATTATTAGAAGGACCTGCAAAAGGAAGGTTAATGGGAACATTATAAGCATTATTATTCTGCCGCGAATTATAGGGTTGATTAGAACCTGGACCTCCTCTATACCCTTGGTAATTCCCTTGAAAATGTTGTTGAGGTCTGGATTGATTTTGCATGTAGTGAGCTTCCTTTTCTTGTGGACAATCACCGGGTACTGTACAGTGACCGTTCTGATGGTCTTCTCCACAGAAATCAAACCTAAAAGATTTGTTGAACTTGATGGGCTGTATGAGATTTCGGTGATCCTTCTTGAATTTGTTGAGGAAGTTGGCCTATTTTCTTGTTAAGGCCTCCAATTGTTGTGTCAGGAGCTTGTTTTGAGCTAAGATGGCATTCTGGGTGTCTAGCTCCATTATTCCCTTCCTCTGAATTGGTGATCTATCATGGTGAGATTGGTAGTCACTTGTTGCTATGGAATCAATGATCACTATGGCTTCCTCTGGACTTTTAGACATCATTGTTCCTCTGGCTGAAGCGTCAAGGATCATCTTGGTCTGTGGCCTCAAACCACTATAAAAGATATGTAATTGTGCTGCATCATCAAAGTTGTGATTCGGACACCTCCGTAGTAGTGATTTGAATCTCTCCCATGTCTCAGAGTGGTTCCTCTACACCTTGAGAGAAAGTGGCAATAGCTGACTTTGCACTTATAAATCTTGATGGAGGGAAGAATCTAGAGATGAATTTCTCCTCCAACTCGTCCCACGTGCTTAAACTTTTATTTGGTTGGGACTGAAGCCAAGTTTTAGCTTTACGTGTCAAGGAAAAAGGAAAAGCTATTAGGTAAACAGCTTCAGCATCTTCGTCTGAGGCTTCCATAGTACTGCATAATTCCATGAATGTAGATAAATGTGTGTATGGATCCTCATGGTCTAGCCCAACAAATGGATGTGAGCCAATAAGACTGAGTAATGCTGGCTTCAGCTCCACGACCTTATTGATATGCATAGTCACCAAGAGTTCTCCTTGGTGGTCTATTTCTTTCTCCTCCTTGATCCGCCATATTTTCACGTACAAATGGTTTTGAAGGAGAATCAATAGACGAAGTTTCCCCTGATGGTTTGTTGGATTCTTGTTTCTTTTTCTTTCTATTTTTCCTTTCTGTCTTGGTAATTTCTACAAGATTCCGTAAGCACTAAGGTTAACAAAATATAACTAGAGAATTTCTATACAGAAATATATAACAAAAATGAAAGAAAGAAAAATTCTACTAAACTGAAAATTATATTTAAACGAACTAAGTAAACGAATCAAATCTCTGAAAACGACGCCAAAAACTTATTAGGAACTCTCAACAAGCATACCGTTTTATCGTTGCAAGTTACAAAATTTATAGAAGTTCGTCTCCATAGGGACTTGAGTTTACTTTGGTTAATTTAAATATAGTTCTAACAGTTTAATAGTTTATATACAGAGAGTGTAAACGACAATTCATTCAATGTGATAATGAAACGTAAAATATAACGAATGCGAAAAACTACGGAATTAAATAAATTGAGTTTAATTCAGGAAAAACGTAGGATTGGAATTCATCATTCTTATCCTTTTGTATCTGATTAATCTTTATCATGCATAAACCATTTTCTACTCTTATTGATGCGCACGTATTTTACCCCAAATCGATCCCTCTTATTTGAGAATCCTAAGAATATTTACTAGATATCGATCCCTCGCATATCAAAATAAATACCCCAGTATTAAGAATTAAAATTGCGTGCTTATGCAATTAAAACATTAAGCCCTATTCCTAGTAACGTAACGTGATAAGTAATTTCATTCAGTTCAAACCCTAAGAGTACTTTCCAATCAAGCTTAGGGTTTCAATTCATGAGACTATTGATCAAGTAGACTCAAGCATTAAACACAGAATGAAATTACCAACAAGAGATAGGAAAGATTCATGCAATAGATAAATTAAAATAGATACATAGGGATAGAAGATTACTTCCAATCCTCGAGAAGCTTAGGCGGCCATGGAAAGAATCTCGTTAAGGGAAGAGTTGATGAAGGAAATCATCTCTGCTTCACTCTGGCAGGGTTTCCCCTATAACCTTCACCTCTCTCACTCTCTTAAAACTACCTAAATTGAAGTAAAACTTCCTAAGCCTAAGCACAACCAGTGGATAGCAAGATATTAGAGGAATAATGATCCATTTCCTCCCAAATTCGTGGCCTATATATAGATTTTGGGGTGCTGCCTGCTTCACTCGCCCAGGCGAGTGGTTTGTGCTTTGTTTGCTCGCCTGGGCGAGCTTATGTATATCCCATTGGAACTTGAAGCTCGCCTGGGCGAGCCAAATACACATGGTGTGGTCGCCTGGGCGAGTTAATGCCTTAATGCTGAAGAATGCTTTGGGCTTTGATAGATGTTGGGCCTGAATTGCTTGTTGCACCTCCTATGTTTGCTTTCTGATCCCTTTTTGCTTGCTTTATGTGATTGGAAGCTTCGGAAATCCTTTTAACCTATCAAAATGCAAAAGAAGATTGGATGAATCTTCGAGAATATGAACATATCATTCATCCTAAGCACTAGATACAAACTAACTAGATTTAGGGCAAGTTTTATAGATATTCTTAGAAAAAATGAAAGATAAGTGCCTTCAATGTAACCCTAATTTTACTAAGATATGGCACTTATCAGGTTGCTCAATCGAGCCCCTTGAATTGCTACTTCCCATGCCTAAAGCAAAGTCAGAAATGGGAGAGATAGACAACCTTCTGAGGCTCTAAAATAATGCAGGGAAGGACATGACTACGCTAACCAGCCACAAAGGTGTGCCGAAATGGCACAGTGAGTGAATGGGTAGCATCCCGAGTCGAAAGGAATCTACTCTAAAGTGAGTATCCAGGTTCATTCTCAGGTAGTTTTCTGGCAGTTAGTCCAGGAAGAGCAGTTTGAGATCTCATCTATAGGTCCATTTGGATGGTACTCTTCATGGCAAAAACAAGAAGTGATGCCTTAAATGAAGGGAAGGAGAGTAAGAAGAAGATCAAGGAAGCAGAGAAATTTCATAAATAAGACAATCAGAGAGAAAACAAGAATGCAGGAGAGCAAGTATACTCCTTTTAGATGGAGGTGCGACGTTCCATTACTAGCGGGACGTGAAACGCCTCCCTCACAGTCTGCGCCACGTCCAATCTTCACTCACCCACTACCGCACGACTCCAGTACGTGCCCACTCCATGAGTGACACGTATGCAAGAGTACAACACATGTGTTTCACACACCTGTGGAAATAACAAAGCAAAACGCTTGCTTTCAGTGCTCACTTTAACAGTTAGATATTGGCATAAATGCCCAACCTTGACGCTTCACTCGTCTGACATGTCCGACCTCATCTAATGAACCAATACGTCCACCCTGGAAATTTCAACAGTAACAACCCGGACAACACAGGTCCTGGTTGGGGGCTTGACCAAGCTTCACATTTACTTTTCACAAAGTTATCAACATTGACGTGGGACATTACTTGTCCACCCTCGGGGGATCCTTGAGCTCAGCATATCTCTTATTTATCAAGAACACTAACCTTGACACGAGGCTTTCTTCATCAACGCTCATTCATCCTGTTTCGCCTGCAAGCTAGCTCAGAGGCTGAGGGGCTTATGTACTGTACAAAATGGTAAAATTACACATGGCCATTATTGTGGTGTCATTGTACACGTGTCTGTCCTCTATGTCAGCTTTGCTCAAGAACTACACACGTGTCCACCCTCAGTGTCAACCCTGCTACAGTGATAGTGCACTTGTCCACCCTTCGTGTCAGCCTTGCTATAGGAGTGCGCGGACGTCAACCCTCTACAGCTAGGTCTCGTTGGCCAACAACAACTTATCTATTACGCTTATTCAAATAAGTGTAATCACTTTATCTCCTAGAATATCTCTAGCTATCTCCAAGGGATTAACTACAAGCTAACAACATATCTACAAGGTACACATTATCTCCTATTTGAATTATATAACGACATGCTATTATATGTTATCTTATCAGCAAATTAATTATCAAACAAAAGCCCAAGGCCCATACTCCACGTTATAAATACAGGTTCTCTCTAAACCTTTACTCATGCTCATATTCATCCGATACATATTTGGAAATTCTCTACTCTCTTAACTCAGTTATTCTTCTATAATTAATGTACTTACTTGAGCGTCAAAGTCCTTTCCTTTATTTTGCAGGTCCCCCTCCTTAACAAAGTCAACTTATCATCTAATGTGCAGAGTTTAAAACCCACTTAAACCTAGTCCATTATCATACGTGGAATTTTTAGATTTTGATAACAACAGACATCAAAATATCATGTTGGCACTCATGATTATGATTGCATTCCCTTTCATGTACACTCAATTATTTTTTATGAAATGAAATAAATTTATTCTTGTAAAAAAAAAACTTATTTATAAATAGTTGTACATTATAAATGCTCTTATTTCTTTTATTGAACTCTAATTTGATTTATTTCTATCATGTACACGAATATAAACACAAAATACATTACCAAAAATATAGTTTAATATCAACTTATTATAAAGAAAATCAATATTGTTATCTAATAATATATTTCTACTCATTATAAATAGTTCAATTCTCTTTTATTGGTGAAGTTCAATTCTTTTTTGGTATAGATTAAATAGTTCAATTCTTACAACATTATTATAATTAAATGCTCTTAATTATAATTGATAAAAATCAAAACGTAAATCTTATAGTTTACTAGTTCAAATCTCCACTCACACCATAATACCAAGCCTATTTTATTTCTCTCACTAAATCATCAAAATTAAATCTTACAAATTCCACACCAATACAAGTATTCTCACACTTCATTTTTTTTTTACAAAACAAGCATTCTTACACTAAAACACCAAATAACAAAAATATCTCCAATAAAACATAACAAAAAAAGAAACAAATTTCCAAAGATCATAAAAAAAATTCATCACCATCATCGAATCCCATTAACCTACCAAATTACAAAGAAAGAGAGAAACAAATAGAAAAAAAAAATGTTTTCTCACAAAAAAAAAAAAAAAAAAAAAAAAAAAAAAAAAAAAAAAAAAAAAAAAAAAAAAAAAAAAAAAAAAAAAAAAAAAAAAAAAAAAAAAAAACAGAGACATAGCCATAACCCAAGTTTCGAAGATTCGAAAGTAGCAACTTAGGTTCGAGATTTCTATGCAAATTCACGAACTATGCTGAGGTCAGAGCTTAATCAATGCATAGAAACCCTTTTGTTTTTTCTTCAATAAACTTCCAACCCTTAACTTTTTGCACTTCTTGTTCTTTCTTTCTTCCATTGCAATTTCAAAATTTTCAACCTATTTTTTTTCTGTTTATTAATTTCTTAATATTACCATTTTTTTATATTATTTCTCTCTAATATTGTTCAACTCAGTGATCTCTTTGGGGCTGCAAGTTCGTGCGGTGTTGGGAATTTCGCGAAGCAATGAGGGTTTTCTAGATTGTGCAAGTGGTGTTGTGACGTTCGCTTCATGGTGCTTCAAACTTAGGGTTTTGATTTGCCATTCAGTTTTGTTGAATTGAAGTTGGTTTTAGTGTGTTTTTTTGCGGTTTGATCTCTAGGGATTTGGGGGTCGAGATTTGGCTTTGCATTGTGTGGTGTTGTTGTTTGTGAAATTCGGGCAAAAGGGTAACGGTATTTGGGTTCAAAATTGTTGCTTTCTGTTGGGTTAATGTTTGTTAGGATGATTTGTGCTGCATCTGGTTGTTGTGATTTGCAGAGGTTGTGGTAGTTGATTTGGGGTTGAATGATATGGGGGAGGGGGGGTTTTGGGTTCTTTGGAAGCGGAAGTAGCTGCTGCGATTTGGGTCGAACTGAGGCTGAACGTGTGTGGGAGGGTTGTATTTTGATTTGTCAGGTGGTGTATGAATCTGTCAATTGAGAAATGCAACCCCAGCTGAGCTCGAGAATCAATTTGGTCGAGTTGAAAGTGCAGATTGTGAAGAGGATTGGAGCGGATAAGTCAAAGCGGTACTTCTATTACTTGAACAGGTTTCTGAGTCAGAAGCTGAGCAAGACCGATTTTGATAGGTCATGTTATCTTGTACTTGGCAGGGAGAATCTTCCGTTACACAATCACTTTATAAAGTCGATTTTGAAGAATGCCTGCCAAGCCAAGACCCCACCGCCAGTTCAGCTGATAGGCCCTCCGAAATCAGGAGCACTTGTCAATAACGTATCTCCTGGTAGAGAGGATGGGCATGAACAGAGTGTCACTAACTTCCAAAATCAGAATACTTCCATTTGGTCCAATGGGGTTTTGCCTGTTTCCCCACGTAAGTCAAGATCTGGAGTGCGTGATCGGACGCTTAAAGATAGACCGAGCCCTCTTGGACCAAATGGAAAAGTTGATTCTGTTGCTCATCAATCCACAGCTACGGAAGACAGTGGTAGTAAGGTTGATATGGAGAATGGAATTCTTACTCCATGCGATTATCAGAGACCAATGCGGCATCTACAGGCAGTTGATGAGCTACCTGAGAATGGTATGGGGGATGTTATTCAAAGACCTGCGGAAAAACCAAGAATGCATGGTAAAGGGCCAACCAAAGTATCAATTGTTGAAGATGGGGAAGAGGTGGAGCAGTTAAACCGCCTCAATTTCTCTAGAAGTCCCTTGATAGCACCACTTGGGATTCCTTACTGCACTGCAAGTGTTGGTGGGGCCCGCAAGGCATTGCCGGTGAATAGCACTGGTGATTTTGTTAGTTGTTGTGACAGTGGTAGGTTATCTGATACAGATACATTGAGAAGGCGCATGGAGCAGATCACAACAGTTCAGGGTCTTGGAGGTGTTTCTACGGAATGCGCAAATATGTTGAATAATGTGTTAGATGTGTACTTGAAAGGGTTGATAAGGTCTTGTGTTGATTTAGTGGGAGCTAGGTCTGGAAATGAGCCAAGTAAGCTCCCTGTCTCGAAACAGCAGATTCAGGGGAAGGTCATTAATGGCGTCTGGCCAAATAACCATTTACATGTGCAGAGTGCTGGGGGGCTGGCAGAACCCGAGCCCGAACACAGACCGCCACACACAGTATCTTTACATGATTTTAAAGTTGCTATGGAGCTAAATCCACAGCAACTTGGAGAAGATTGGTCACTACAGTTGGAGAAAATCTCTATGCAATCATTTTTGGAATAACACATCTTTGAAGATTTTTTTAAGCAAAGGTTGGGTCTGCTTCTGGTTCTGATGGCTCGGCCATGGTTGGTGATCATGGACACACTTAGCCCTGTTCATATTGCCAGGATGAACCAGATGACCCCCAAATGGAGAACTTCCAGTCCTTCCAGGATCAAATACTGATTTTGAGCTTCAAAATGTCTTATCTCTGGTGTTTGCAGGGCTAGGATGGTTCGGAGATTAATTTATCTGCAACCAAGGGTAATATCAAATTAGGCCCAGAATTGGTTGCACTGTTGTATGTTTAGCATTGGTGTTGGCTGTATTTGTCATTGGTAGAGCCTAGAGATCTTAAGGCATTTGCTTGCTTTGCATTGCAGCCAATGAAAAAGAAGACTAAGAAAGTTTTGCAGGGAAACTGTTGCGTAGCTGGGATCAAGGAACTAAGACATGTATAAGAACCAAAGGATCTCTGTATGTATTTTTAGAATGAGGATTGATTGAAATTCAATATTAATAACACATCATTTAAAATTTCCTTGGATGATTTCAATTTTACGCCTGAGCTCCATGACTCCAACTTTCACCATTACTTGTAGTAATTTTTGTTTTCTATTTTAATTTTTGACATCAACATAATGTTCAGAGTCTTGTTTTTTTTATATGAATGCTTAGTAGTGAGATATTTGTCAATTTGAGATTTGATTAGTTTTATAACTTCTAGTATCTGATATCAGGAATGATTTTATCAGTTTTGGGTTTAAATGCCTAAATTGTGTGGAAATTCAACTTGGAAGGAACCTTATTAAACAGTGTTCCAGAGAACATTGTGATTGGTACTTGTTCAAAGCAAGACAGATTGGTAGAAGTTACCTGCAAATGGTTTCTTGTGTATGTTACTCATGGATGCCTGCCAATGGTTTCTGCAAGCAACTGTGCAATTTACAGAAAAATGAAGAGAGAATTAAGTTGTAATATGTGTACAGGTTTATAGGTTGGTGGAAAATGAAAATATCAACATGTTTGAGCCGTAGGATGCAAAAGTCATTTGATTTAACGTGGTGCATTGATGTAAATATTGAAATGGATTCACCACTGAATCGATTAGAAATGCTTATCTGTAATTGATCACTGAAAGGTCTTAACTCATTTGCTTTTGGTAGCATTGTGTGCTTCCAGTAAGATCACATAAATTCCAATAAGATTGAAAATTATATTTTTAAGTGATGCTTTGTTCTGTTCTTGCATTAAAACCCACCTGATAAATTTACAACTAATTGCTCATCTGGGTTTGGATTTGACATAGCTTTTACCATTATTATATACATCACATTTCTTGTGTATTACCTGAGAAAAGTTCAAACTTCAAAGGAAATATGGAAGGCTAGACTGTTGTAGATACTTGTATACCATGATGGGGACTTACTAATGTAAGAACTGCTGTGTACAAATGCATGTAGGCAAATTACTGAGTAACATCAGAACCAAACATTGGAAATTTGTGTTTATTTTATATATGCAAACTGAATTACTGACTCATTTCGTGCTTATTTCTTAGAAAACTGAGATTACATTTCGTCTGTATCACTTGTTGTAACTTTCTAAGGCCATGTAAGTGGCTTTCTGCTTTCCATCATCCTGGCATTCCTCTGCAAGCTCATCAAAGTTTTGGAAGTTCTTATAAGCAGTGTTTTAAGAACCAGATCGGCTAGAACCTGGTGGCTACACCAGTTTCAGTTCATTGAAAGGATAGGAAATGTATTAGAATCGGTGTGATTCGGGTTGAACCGAGAGGGTCTTTGGTTGAATTGGAGTGGATCTTTGGTTGAACTGAGTATTTTTTTTTTATAAAAAAAAGTTATGAACTTTTTCTATATTATTTTTTGTGAACTTATATTTTTTTTAAGACATTGAATGTTTGTTTGTGTTTGGAACTTATTTATGGACTTTTATTGACATGAATGTTGTTTGTTATTTGGGATATTAGGTGCTTTATAATGACAATCATTTTAAATTTAGAGTATTGAATGATTAAATTATATTTATTACTTAGTTATATTTTTTATAATTTTTTAATATACCAGTTAGATCAGTGAAACTCTTATTCAACTAATGACTCATTAACCTAGTGTCTCGACGAGTTCAATAATTGATCCTATACTTAAAACATTGCCTCTAAGTAGCCAGGGGAAAGCTTTGAAGGCATATTCATGGTGGCTTTGCGGCAAATGACATAATAGTTAGCCAAGACCTTGGAAAAATTGCATGTAACATGTGCCAGAACTAGTTTTGGCAAGTAACTGCAGAAAAAGTTATGTAAATAGCTCTTCTTTTTATCTAATCTTTTAACATCGGTTGGGAAGTGTTAAAGACCCTCAGTCCATGGTTGTTAATGGAATGTGTTGAATATATTGATTGCCTGAATTAATTGAAATGTGTAAACTTCTTGTAAAATGGGAAAAAAAATACTGTTCAGCATCAGCTGAATCCTTGTAAGTGATTATTAATTACTAATAATTTATGATTATTGGTTAACATCTTTTGTTAGAAAACACACATTAGTCTATTAATCAAACGATAAACATTTTTACTAAATAACTAACTCATTAGTAATTTATGTAGAGACTAGGGTAGTGTTTTGTAAACGAGTTACATCAAGACACAACATAATAGGCTTTATTTTATGTTTGACTCATTTTAAAACTTAAATAAAACATGATCTATGAATTTTAAAAGGAGACATTTTTTCGTTTCTCCAAAAAAGGATGAATCAAATAGAACAGAATAGTCACTCTATTATTTATAAATGACAAAAATACAAAAAATAAAATAAAATCGTATAGGTACGTCTTTGTCGATCTGTGTTGATTCTCCGAGTGCAACAGCACAAGTGCATCTCAATTGTGCCCTACTTTCAATTTGCATTGCAGTTGTTTTACTTGTGTTACTAGTAAGTTGCATTGCACATGATGCTCAAGTAATGATTAAACTTGAATAGAGCATTCATTTTTCCTTATGCTATGCTATTATCAGAATAATAAATTCTTAGATTATACAAAAAAAAAAAAAAAAACCTAGTAGTTTGTTAGTTAGTTGTTGATAGTTAGTTAGAAAATTAATAGCTTGTTAGAAATATTAGATTAAGTATTACATTTAGTACGTTTCAAATGAAACTTTCCTAGCATAATTTGCTTTTAATTCGAACTCAAATTTATCCAAAACCAATTCTGCAACATCAAAAACATCTAAATTAAGTTTACAACCATTCATCTAAACGCTTTTGATTACTTCCCCAACCCAGGGCATATTTAGCTCGTATCGTACCTATTGAAAACCAACCATTACAAGAACATTCAAGTCAACGAGCTAATAACTTCCATGGTATCAATGCTTTTATATACATAATCTATCATTTCTTCCCCTTCAATTTCTTTTCAATAAAAGAAAAGGAAAGTAAGAACAAGATGTACTTAGATGGGACTATTTTGGAGATAAGATTGATCCAATAATTGTGGAAGGGTGAAGGGAGAAGAGAGGAGGGAGAGGTTGCACATTTGAATCCCTCCAATTAGGGGTGTTCACGGGTATGGGTCACCCGAGAACCCGAACCGATTCGAACAGTTTGGGTTGAGTCATTTATGTATTTGGATCAAAATCGAACTGAATCGATCAAAACCGTTCATGTACGGGTTAGGTCACGAGTTTAGATTTATAAATCCGTTGACCTGATCTATGAACTCGTAATAAAAATATAAATTTTATTATTTATATAATATATTAAAATTTAAAAATTAAAAAAATATTTTGACAATAGAAAAATGTGTGGTACTGTAAATGTTTGGGCCGAATGAAGGGCTAGCCCATAATAATCTCATCTCATCTTTATTGTGAAGGTGTGGTATTGTAAATTCACATGTTTATGTTTCTTTTTCTTTTGTGTTTTTGTGTTCTCTCTCATCTCATCTCATTCTCTGTGCTTCAGTCGCTTCTGTTCTCTCTCATCTCATCCCCTTCTCTGCGGTTCTGCATCAGGTTTTCCTATGCGCTTTCTTTTTCTTTTCCGAAGCTCTTAACTTCTCGTGATTATTCTGGTTTGTATTCATTGGAATTTTGATGGAAACAAGGATGGGAAAAAAAGAAATAACCTTCATTGTTGAGTGTTGACTCGAATTTTTGTTGTTGTATTTGATTTACTATTTTCTTTTTTCTTGTTTGTTTTAGAATTAAGCTAATCTTTGATAAAATCTTAGGGAAAAATGTGTCTATCTGGATTAAAGATTGAGAGATTTAGTTTCAGAGTGAGGAATAGTCAGGTCTTGATTTTTTTTTCTCTTGTTGGTTGATTTATTTTTTGAGAGTTTGATTTAAATGATGTCTTTTATTTTTTATTTTTTGTTCTGTTAACATTCTTTGAAAGTTTGATTCGAATGGTGTCTGTTTTTTCTTTTGTTCTTTTAACATTAAGATTACTTAAAAATTAGTGTTCAACGAGGCCAAAATAATTATATTACTTTTTTTGTTAATGATTGAAATAATGTCATTTTATCATAAAAGCAAAAACATTATATTTGTATAAAATATCAATTAATTTTTGGGCTAACGGGATTGTGTTTAAATTTTTAGAGTTGTTTGGTTTAACTTTAAATTTTACTATTATTGAATCTCCAAGTGTTGAAATTGTAAATGCTGAAATTTGTTAATGTATTACTTCTAGATATATTGTTATTTGTTTCACCTTTTTTTTTCATATTTTGTTTACCATGTTTATAATATTAATGAATCGTATTTTGTTCATTTGTTTGTTTCAATAAATCCGGTTACAACAAATTTGGTTATAGCAAAACTTATTGCAAAAAATTAATTTGTGAGAAATAGTTGTGATTCAGAATATTATAGTAAATCTTATTTAAGAATCTTTTGTTTTAATTTATATTATAAGTCTATTTTAGAATATTATGTTCATGATATTAAACGAATCAATTTTACTACTTTCATACATTTGATAATATTGTGTTAATTGTATTGGATATTTGAAAGAATCATGATATAGAATATTAGTTCTAAGAAAAAAAAATGAGTAACCCATTGGCCCAAATCGAACCGTTCATGAACAGGTTGGATTGGATTTCTAAAAAAAATTTCTGAAAAACAAACTCAACCGATCAAATTTGATTAAGTTGGATCCTAAATTTAGTCAAAATCAATCCGAACCGATCCGGGAACACTCCTACCTCCAACTGACATTTCTAAGGAAACTAATAACTAACATTTGCCGATAAAAATAAATGGGACTATTTTCATGCGCAGGATAGCAAGTTCAAGTGTCCATCAAGCCGGTGGCTTAGGTTATTAATTTTATGGATGGAGACATTGGCTATGTATGTACATATGGATCAACAAGAGGTGAGGAGCATCTGTATCTGTATTTTGTACAAAATGAAAAGTAAAAGAAAAGGAACAATGCAATCAATGAGGTAAAAATGAATTGGACAGTGCTGCAGATACTTTACAAACAGGGCACCAGTTCTTAAGCTGCATCCACTCCAGTATGCAAACCACATGAAATCTATGTTCACATTGCAGATCCCCAACTTCATCTTCAACAACATATTCCTCCTGCATATTAAAACAAATGTATCCAAATTAGACCTTGTAATAAAAGAATAAAACAACAGTTTGTTTTATTTACACTATCAACCAATCAGAAATCATACTATTATAGTAGAAATCTACACTAAAAACCTCTACATTTTCCTCTTTTGAGAAAAGAAAAGAAAAACACATTCCCAATGCTTATTCTTTCTATTAGAGAGGAAGGTGTGAGGCTTTAGAGTATAAATTAGATGTAGAAAGGAAAATGTTTTTGGTATGTCCAAAGTGGGATAACATTTGTTGTGTCCCCTTTGTTTTTTGATAAATATTTTTGAAAAGTATTTGTATGAAAAAGATAAAAGAGATAATTGTATATAGTGCTAATTATTGATATAGAAATTAAATGCAGGAATAACATTAGTGACAATTACACGAGTCTGAAAGCATTAGTGGCTAGTCCTGGAATTTTTCTATATGTGGAAATGTTAGAGACTTATTATACATGAAATAACTAAAATAACTGGCGTTAGTTTAAAATATTTTAAGCCATGCTTGGATAAGAAGAAATTAGACTGTAAAATGAATTGAATTTCTCTCCCTACAAGTTAAATAAAATAGTTTATGCATGAGTTAAAATAAGTTTTTGAAAAAGTTAAAATGATAAAACTTCAATATATTGGCTAATGTTAAAATTACATACCCCATTGCCCAGAGGCTCCACGCTATGCGCAGGTAAAGAAGAGAGATATTATACGCAGTCTTACCCTTATATATGCAAAGAGGTTGTTTCCGGATTCGAATCCATGACCAACAAGTCACCAAGCCACAACTTTACCGCTGTACCAGGGTTCACCCTCAATAGGCTAATGCATAAGCTAATTTTAACTTGTAAGAGAAGCTTGATATTTTCTTCTCCTATACGTACTTGATGAAATATTTATCCAAACAAGACCATAGTATAGCTAGATACTAATGGAGCCTTTACAGTGCTATGCATAATAGTTTCTCTAAGCTTGAGACTGAAAATGATTGTCCCTTCGTCAACAGACCATTTAGTTTCTCCAGAACCAGATAAGCAGATACAAATTAAAATTTGTTAAGTTGAATCCTAGTAACACAAGCAGATGCATTTAAAGCATGAAGATGTATAATGACACCCATTTGCCATGTGAGCATTATCCTTGCATAAGTTTTAATAAATGTTATATAAATACCTGGCAAATGCAGCATTTGATATCATCCTTTTCCTCATTACAACTCTCATGTACATCATCTGAAGGTGCAGACTGATATTTACTTCTTTTCAGACATTCTGCAAGTGCTTCCTCCGGCAGAGCGGTGCTCACAGTTCCCATTCTCTCTTCTAGAGCTAAAAGTTCATGTCGTCAATCAGAAACTTTGGAGCTAAGATAACACAAGAAAAAGAAAACTTAAAGACTTTTAATGTTGGGCATCCTACATCATTTAGGATAGTAGTCCCTTCCCAAAGCCACCTCCTCAACACAATTACAACTCCAACCTCTCTCCCTTAACATACTACCTATAAACTTCAATTAGAGTAACATTCTAATCACCCAATATTACTTTTAGAAACATGCCTTTTAAAGAATATTTTTATCCAAAACTGTTGTATCATACAGCCCCCACAAAGCACAAAACATTCTAAATTTGATGAAAGAAAAGGAAATAAGAAACTGACTTGTAGAGCCTTACAACATATTGATGAAAAACAAAGGAACACTTCAAAACAACCAAGAGAGAGGGTGAATTGGTTGAATCTTGGCCAATTAAAATTTTAAAATCAGAGTTACCACAGGATCTTTATCACATTAAAAATTATTTCAACATCAAGAATCAATATTCAATCAAATTCCCTTTCCAACAGAATAGAAATCAGAGTATAGAATTCTGTGCAATGATATTGATTCACAAACAAAGTAATTATAAGATTATGAGATTAAGAGAAAGATTAGCCACAGATTTTATATTGGTTCACCTCAAACACTATGAGGCTACATCCAGTTCTTCCACTCAACACTAGAGTAGAGTTCCACTATTGCAAAAATATCCTTACAAGCAAATATACAACTCTCTCTTTATCAACCCTAGACAAAGTTCAGAAGTCTAAAACCCTATTAGACTCTTAGAGACTAAATCCCTTTGCCAAGAACACTACTCAGCAAAAACTAGAGAAACACCATCTCTACACTTGCAAGAAACTAATTTACAATAGACTAATCTTTACAAACAATTCAATTAACAGTTTACACCTTCAAAGAACAAGGAAAGACATCACCTGATAATCCAAGAATGCATGTAAATGAATGAATCCACGAATTGAATGACAGATAATCAACTTAATGCATTCCCTTTCCTTAATCTTTGAATAAACAAATGCTTCACCTTCTTAATTCAAAAACCCATATGAATTTTGTGAAGCTAGGTATGTTTAGAACACAGAGAATCCCACTAATGAAAGCTCAGAGTGTTTGTGAATGCTTTAGAATTCAAAATTTCACAAATGATCAAAAGTTACAAACCTCAGCCGAAGAGGTTCTATTTATAACAGCTTTTTAACTGAAAATAATCGATTAAACACGCTCCAGTAATCGATTATTTAGCATATGTAATCGATTAAAACAAGATAGTAATCGATTAAAATGTTTATAAAACGTTCTGAGTTTCAAGAACGAACCATTTAATCGATTATTCCAATATGTAATCGATTAAGCCAGAGGCACATGTTTTTCCAAAATAAACCTCGTAATCGATTAATGAAATAATGTAATCGATTAAAATGATCTTGAGCTTTTCTGGGTTTAGACAAATAACAATATAATCGATCATTCCATGAAGTAATCGATTAAGACAGTCAGCTTGTATTTTCCTAAGATGCATGTTCAGGCATGTAATCGATTAAACAAATATTGTAATCGATTAAGACAGAGAGTTCCATCTTTTCATAAAAAGCCTGAGTAATCGATTAAACCGAGATGTAATCCATTACAATGATCATGTTTTGTTTTCTAAAGGACACGAAGAACAAAATAATCGATGCTCCTATTCATGTAATCGATTATTTATTAGCAACTTAATTTTTCCAAAAACTTTACATTCTAAGTGTCTTTCTAATCAATTGCTTTTACTTAATCAATTAATCCAATGACCTTAAAATGAATAAATGATGCATGATGCATACACTTGGATTATCAGATCAAATACTTCCTTTTACAAATGATCAAATTGATTCTTCAAGCTTTCCTTTGAGCAAATCCTTTTGTGCATGTTTGAAAGTCCAAAACCTTGAAGCTTGATCCTCATTCCTTGATACTTGGCTTCACTAGAATCAACAATTGACATTAAAATACCTCATAGGACATGTTATCTATATCCAACCGCATGTCTCTGTGGTGATCATAAAAGTTTAATCCACGGAGGAATAAGTTGGTCTCCAACAAAAGAATTTGCTGCAAAGATAAAAGATGAAAGTTGTCAAATAACTGGCCAGCTAGGTTGAGTTAACTTTTAGTCAAGAATTACCTCATTGGTTAGCTATGCATCTTGTGCAATCCTCTCAAGTGCCAATAATACCTACATACAATAAAATATAGTACTTTATTTTAAGCTCTCTCGTCAAAGACCATGATATAAAATATATTCTCCTCTCCTATGTTCAAACTGAAAATCACCTCTGCAATACCATCCATATTGTAATGTCGAAAGCTATCCCTATTTATTAGAGAATGAGTGTTGTCATCTTCTGCAGGGTTACTAGTAGTTCTAGAGGAACTTCCAATTGGTTCCTTGCTACTTGAAGAGGACTGGAATGAAGGCCTTAAAGAATTAACTTTTTCAGAATATCTGACGTGAGCAACTTTGGGAAGATTGGCTCTGCTACTGCAACCCAATCGACTACAAATTTGACCATTTCGATCTCTAGTATTAGCAGTATCTCTAAATACATGGCTCATTCCTTTTCTGGGGAATACCATCCCATCTACACCTCTTTTACCAGAATACTCATCCATCAATTGTTTATTACCTTCAAATCTGCAACACAATGACATGACATAGTAGTAATCAGATAATCAAAAACTATAGATGGGCATGAAATTAGAGAAAATCTTGAGGATGGAAATAGCAGTAACTGGTAAGCATTAAATAACATACAATCTTCAAGATTGTCAAAAGTAGAATATATAATGTATGTGAAAATAGTTTTACATGATTCTCAATAGTGATTTATAAGCATAATCAAGTTGCAACTTAACAAACTCCCCCAGACTAGCAGCCTACTTGCACAGCATAAATTTGAAGTTTCGAATTTGGAATACAATCAAGAAAGTAGGAATTTCCCACTTTTTATGATTTTGAATAAGCTTTATAAATTAAATGGCATATCTAGAAATCATCCAAACTTCTCATGTATAATAACTATATTTTTTTCATAATAATTCCATATTTGAAATCTTCATGATTTGAATTGGAAAAAAGCTCTTACATCAAGCATACACAATAATCTTCATTTTTAAAGCATATTGCTTGAACAAGCTAAGCCAGTTGTATAAAATCTTGCATGTTCAATCAGACTTGGGGATTTTGAGCTATACCAAAGCACTTGTATTAAATAATTATTATATTTATAATTTATAACAGTTAGAAAACAGTCAATAAAGAAATACATGCAGTTGATCCTACATGATAAATAAAACACTCTAAACTCATGATAAAAAAATTTAAGAAAATCAGCAACAAGCCTTCACCAAACAGTCAATACTTCTAGTAAGAAGCTAAATTGATTTATTGAATCTTCCAAGCAGCTTGATACCAACCATGCAAACATGTTCTAGAGCTTCGAGCACAAACCTACAAAGTTATGCCTACTTTGGCTACTGGAAGACTCACTACAATGGCTTCCTAGTATCTACAACCATGACAATGTGCTTAAGTATCTATACATTGTCTCTCATTTCCAAGGAAAACTTACCAAAGACTTTGTTCTATATACAACACAAGAAGAACAGTAAACTACTGGACTCTAGCAATATTCACGTAATATATACCATTCACCAACAAGGAACTCCTTGTTCAACTTCTCAGAACCAACAAGATATCATTCAATCTCAAAACGGTATCGTTATATAGACATGCCACATGTTAGAAAAGAACAAAAGATAAATATGTGGATTTTGTTTCATGTTCGGTTCGGTGTATTTAGAAAAAATAACAATACAGCACAAGATTAAAAACATGGTTAGTTTTGGTTCTACTAAAAGGGTGGCACCAAGAACAGAACCGACCATTCAATTTCCTTTTGTTCATGTGACAAACTCATGTATAAGCAGCTTAATTACATATTTAAATAATTCAACCATAGCCATTTTACACAAGTTATTATCATTATAAGCTGATAACACCATTTAATTGGGGTGCTAGTACTCTCAAGGGACCTCAAAACTTCAATCATTAATAAAAATATTCAGCTGAAAGGAACAATTCAAAACAGGTAAAAAAAAAAAAAAAGAAACAAATACATGATTAGTGATGATCACCAGAAAACACCATGAACCAAACTGCAAAGCAACATTTATGAATTGATCATAGAAGAATCAAACTAACAAACTCAGTTATGAGATAAAAATCCTCAATAAAAAAAATTATATAAAAAAAAAAACAGTTCTTTTAAATAAAATTGATAACTAAATGGCCCATAATTTCATCCCCAAAAAGAGGGTGCCGTTTCGTTTATGAAGGACACAGCTTCACCGCACCGCACAACAATCACCAAAAAATAAAATTAAAATTAATTAATTAATTAAAATAAAAAGACCCTCGTTCCCGTTATTTCAGCTCTGAAAATAAGAGCAACACAACAACCATATAGTGACGCAAAAGAAACAATAAAAATTAAAAAAACCTAAACAAGCAAACCCTTTTCAGCAAAAATTCTTAGCTCAAAACACAAAAAAACGCTCCCATGAATTTGAGCAACAACAACGATGAAAAAAAATAATAAGAAAAAGAAAAAGAAAAAAACTAAAACTGAATCAGGTTTTTTCAATAACCCACGTTTTCAATTTCTGGGTATAACGATGATCACCGCCACGAGAAACCAATATATTATTCACGGTTTCAATTCGGTTCGATGATGATTACCCGAACTTCTTCGTGTAAAAAGAAGGATTAAGAAAGAGAGAACACGAAGGAAAAAATTAAGAATTTTTAAGTGAATTCAATAGCTTCACACTTTATGCTGCTGTTGTTGGTGTAGGTGGCGGTGATGGTGTTCTTCTTCTTTGGCCTTAGAAACAGAGGGAAAAAAAGAGTTTCAGAGTTTGAGAGAAAGAAAATAAGTATTTTAGAGAGAGAGGGAAAAGTGCAAAACGTGTGCGAATGATCCAATGCTGAGGCAGACAACATTTCTATGGGAAAAAAATTAATTAATTGTAATTTTAAAAAGAAATTATGAAAATACTGTAACTTAGAAACAATTTATAAATTTATAGCAACCAAACACATTTATTTGGGACGTGATTAATCAAAAGTTATGTTCTTCCGAAGTTTTTACGCATCGCACCGCAATATAACACGTGTCTCAAAATGACACGTGTCATCCTTTATGAATCACGTCCTCCCTGGGCGTGACTTTGCTCCAGTCATGTCCTTCCTGGGCGTGATTGAACCCGTCCCAAGTGGACGTGTTTGGTTGCTATAGATTTGTAAATTATTTTAAAATTACAGTATTTTCGTAATTTCTTTTTAAAATTACAATTAATTAATTTTTTTGCCTTTCTATAATCACTATCTTTTCCAAAGCTAAAAAAAAAAGGCAGCAACTAAATAATTTTATTAATTAATTAAAAATTAAGAGTTTGAGAATAAATAATATGCATAGGGATATATTCAATCACAATAAAGGCTGTATAAGATAAGTATGCTAAGTTTTATAACAACTACTGCCTCCATAGAGTATACTATAAGACCATAAGCAAATTTAACTAAATTACATCAGAATTAAGAAAATTAATTAATATTATTTAATTCTTCTAATCACATTTAAAAAATATTTTTGTAAAGTGTTTTTCATTACAACTTTATTTTTTTATCTTAAGTGAAAGATTAATCTCATTCATAATATTTGGTTATCATTGGCTTAAGGGAATTTTGCACACACTAAAAATCAAAAACCACATGTTATTTCGCTAAATATGTTTTTACTTATGTAAATCCAATTGGATTTTATATTATTTTGTCAATCTTTTGGATTATTAGAACTTATATTAAAAATAAGAAGGAATTATTAAAATTATAATCACAATTAATTGAATTTTATTTTTAGAAAGTGTACAGTCCAAAATAGTAAAATGACATGTGGCTACCTCATAAGTGTCAATGTACACGTGGTCACCCTCCATGTCAGCATTGCCTCATTAATAGGCATTTATTCAGCCTCCAGATGCCAGCCCGGACACAATGTTCAGGTTCCTTGTCAACACCGCTACAGGAGCCCGGTCGTCGACCCTCTACCGGAACGCGGACATCAGCAATATTCTCTCCTTATTAATTGCCTATCTATATGCCAGGATATTCAAATAGGTGTAATTACCTTATCTTATCATATAATATCTCAACAAGTTATCTACTAATTGTTACTTATCTACAAGTAACAATATATCAATAAGGTACACATTATCTCCTATTCAAATTAAGATAACTGTCTGCTATTATCTGTTATTATTATCTTCTCAACAGATTATCTATAAGCAATGGTCCAAGGCCCACTCCACGCTATAAATACAACCCTCCAGGTTCTCCCTACTCCACACTCCATCCACACTTAACACACTTTCACCATATACATTCGGTATTCACACAGAACACCTCTCTCTCTCTCTCTCTCAAATACACTTGAATGCATTACTCAAGTCTCTTACTCTTTATACTTTAAGCCGAGTCTTCACACTTGGTCATCCTTACAAATTTAATGTACTTACTTGAGTGTCGGAGTGTTTTTCCTTTGTTTTGCAGGTCCTTCCTCTAAGCAAAGCCTACCCTTACTCTGGCGCCACAGAATTTGGAGTCCACCAAGGCCACATCAAGCCCACACGTGGAATTTCCAGATTTTGGTAAGAACATTTGGCGCTCACCGTAGGGCCCAGGTAAAACTTACCCCGCGGCCTCGCATCCCAGAAAATCACCAACATTTGTCCATGGTCAGTACACGCTCCAGGTTAGACGCAACACTCCTGTCAATGCGTCTAACCCTCCACAAACTACCATGATGAATGTCGACACCATACTACAACTCCAGAACCGCATGGCAGAGATGGAATGCAAATACCAGGAAGAAATTCAAAGATTGAAAGTTGATCGTGATGAAGTCCGAGCAAGACATCCTCGGGAGGACGGATGCACTCACACTACCAGAGAAGAACAGACACAAGGCAAGTCACATCCTCAACAACCCTCGTAACCTTGACAAACTATTGACCCTCCAGGTATTCGCAGTTTAATGCAGAGATATCGAAGGGAAAGACACAACAGTCACCGAATCGACTTGTCGACCGTATCATGGATGTCGACATCCCTTTCGGTTGGAAACCTCTGCACTCAGAGAGGTATGACGGAACCACCGATCCGGACGAACATCTCGATGCCTTCTTTTCACAGGCAAATCTCTACACCAATAATGACGCCATATTATGTCGCGTATTCCCTACATCTTTGAAGGGGGTTGCGCTAACATGGTATGGTGATCTCCCCAAACAATCCATCGACAGCTTCGACACCCTTGTCGAAAAGTTCAGTGCCCAGTATGCCACCAGCCGGACTCACAAGTTGACATCTGCTGCACTGGCGACATTGCGCCAAGCCGATAATGAACCTCTCCGCAAGTTCATGGAACGGTTTTCGCATGTCGCCTCTCAGATCAGAAATCTCAATCCTGAGGTAGCGCTACATTCCATGATGCTAGCCTTACGACCTGGTAAATTCGTGGATAGTCTATGCAAGAAACCTCCTTCTAGTATGGACGAAATACGCGAAAGAGTCAAAGGCTATATTCAAATGGAAGAAATGTCAAAATTCCGCAATGAAGTTCGACAGGTACGACAAAAGCGCGAGAAACACGAAGCATCTGTCGACCCCCAAAGGAATAATAAGAAGCATAGCATATAAGCCACAACTTATCCCCAAAGGACCCAAGTTCGAGAGATACACTCCCCTGGCGGTCAATCAAACTATGATCATGGATGAAGCATTCAATACTGAAGTCCAGGTAACATTACCCGTTCCTTCAAAAATAGGAGGACACCCTAACAAGTATTGCAGGTATCATCGTGGCATTGGTCACAGTACTGAGGATTGTGTCGCCTTAAAGGATAAGATCAAAGAACTTATCCAAGCAGGACACTTATCAAGGTTTGTAAAAAGACCTGATAATCCCCCTCCAGTACATAAACAAGAGGAGCGACGAGAAGATCGCTTCAGAAACAAAAATAGGCACAGAGACGATGCAGAAGACAGAAGGAGGCAAAGACCACCGCAACCTGGACGTGAACGTCAACCCCCTCGTCAACAAGGAGAAAATCCCAATCAACACATACACGATGTAATCCACACCATCGCAGGGGGCTTCTCCTATGGAGGATCGTCCAGTCAATCTCGTAAAAGGCGCCTGCACTCCATCAGAGATATTGACATCAATTCTGTCAATAATCTTCCAATGCGGAGTTTGCCTCCTATAACTTTCACGGACGCTGACTTTGAAGGGATCAACCCCATCCATCAAGATGATCCTATGGTTGTGTCCCTCATCATTGCTAACTTTAAGGTGACAAAGGTGCTCATTGACCAGGGCAGCTCAGCTGATGTTTTGTACTTGAAGACCTATCAGAAGCTGGAAATTTTATCATCAGCCATACAGCCTTGTTCAGAACCTCTCCTAGGTTTTGCAGGAGAGAGTCGACACCCTGGGATATGTCGACCTAATGACCACCTTCGGTCAAGGTCTGCTATCCAGAAGTTTCACAATCAGGTACAACATTGTAGATGCCGATACATCCTATCTTGTCCTGATAAGTAGGAAGACATTAAACGAGTTGGGTGCTATCGTATCTACCCCCCCCTTAAAGATGAAATTCCCTACTGTCACGGGAGAAATCGTCACCGTAAAGGCAGACCAGAAGCAAGCCAGACAATGTTATGCCGAAAGCCTTAAAGTGACACCATATCCTCCCAACAGACAGCCGGTCAGACATCGTACCACTGCGGGGGATACCACCCAGGTAATGAATATCGATAGAAATTTTATTCCTTCTGCACTGACAATATTTGTAGCTCATAATGAACAAGCCTTCGATGTGGATCCACGCGATGACAATATCGACAAAGGACCAAAACCAATCGAAGAGCTAGTTAAAATGTAACTTGGGCCCAAGCCCGGACAATATACGCAGCTTAGCAAAGGGCTCACCAGCCACGAATACAGGCATATAGCTTATGTGCTCCATAAAAATGCATTACTATTCGCTTGGCAGCCATCCGACATGCCTGGCATTGACCCTAGTGTCATATGTCACAAGCTAGCAATATGTCCACAGGCTAAGCCCATTGCACAGAAAAAGAGAAACATGGGAGAAGAACGGAGAAAGGTGGTCAAAGAAGAGATTGACAAATTGCTCGAGGCCAATTTCATTAGGGAAGTCAGATATTCTACATGGCTCGCCAATGTTGTCATGGTTAAAAAAGCCAGTGGCAAATGGCGCATGTGCACAGACTTTACAGATCTCAACAAAGCATGTCCCAAAGACGCATACCCATTACACAACATTGACAGACTTGTCAATGGGGCATCTGGGTTCCACATCCTAAGCTTCCTAAACGCATATTCTGGTTATAATCAAATCAGAATGCATGGTCAGGACGAGGATAAGATTGCCTTCATCACTGAAGATGCCAACTACTGTTACAGGCCATGCCCTTTGGTCTCAAAAATGCAGGGGCCACCTACCAGCGACTGATGGACCGTGTATTCAGAAAGCAGATCGAACACAACATCGAGGTTTATGTGGACGATATGGTTGTCAAATCTCAAAGTGTAGCCCAACATGTAGCGGATCTAAAAGAGGTATTTGAGGAGATTCAGAAATATAACATGCGCCTTAATCCTGAGAAATGCACATTCGGAGTGGGTGGCAACAAATTCCTTGGTTTCATGATTACACACCGAGGGATTGAAGCCAACCCGGACAAATGTTCAGCCATATTGCAAATGCATAGTCCGACCAGTGTCAATGAAGTTCAAAAGCTGAATGGAAGACTGGCTGCGCTGTCCCGATTCCTTCCAAAGCTAGCTGAGAAAGCAAAACCCTTTTATAGGTTGCTCACCAAGACAATGTCATTCCTCTGTTATGACACCTGTGAACAAGCTTTCATGACGTTCAAAAAGACAATTGCTGCACCACCTGTCTTGAGTCGACCTCGACAGGGTGCACCATTGCTCCTATACCTCTCTGCAACAGACGACGCCATCAGCTCAGCACTCGTCCAAGAAGAAGGGAAGCACCAACTCCCTATTTATTTCACCATCCGCATGCTACATGATGCCGAGAAGCGCTATCAAATGATCGAGAAGATAGCTTTGGCATTGGTCACCTCGGCCAGACGTCTCCGACAATACTTCCAAAGTCACCAGGTAATAGTTAAAACAAATTATCCCATTAAACAGGACTGAGGAAACCAGAACTGGCAGGCCGAATGATAGCATGGTCAGTCGAACTTTCAGAATTTGACATTCGATATGAACCACGCGGTCCCTTAAAGGCACAATTCATGGCAGACTTCCTAGCGGAATTTGCTGGGAAAGAAGAATCCACCCCAGACTGGTGGAACCTTTACGTGGACGGAGCATCCAATGTACAGGGAAGCGGAGTAGGCATCATACTCGAAGGGCCTGGCAACATCTCGTTGGAACAAGCCCTTAAGCTCAACTTTAAGGCTTCCAACAATCAAGCCCAGTACGAGGCGCTTATTGCAGGACTCAAACTAGCTAAGGAAGTCGAGGCTCGTTACTTGAGATGCTACTCCGACTCGCAGCTCGTCTAGGGACAGATATCAGACAAATACCAGACCCAAGGAAGCTATACTCCTTCAGTATTATTATCTGGCTAAAACACTTATCGATAGTTTTGAGTGTTTTGAGATGTATCACATACCTCGAGAGAATAACACCCGGGCAGACTTGCTGTCCAAGCACGCTAGCACCAAGAAGACCGGGCACCTCAAGATAATCATCCAGGAAACGCTCCAAAAACCCACCATTGACGCCTCAGTGGTAATAGCCGTTGAAATACAGGAGCCCACTTGGATGACCCCTTATAGAGACTTTCTCCTAAGGGGAACACTTCCAGCAGATGAAAATGAGGCCCGACGAATAAAGCGGAAAGCAAGCTATTATGTCATCATTGACAATGAGTTATTCAAAAGAGGGTTGATAGCACCTCTACTCAAGTATCTGGACAAATTGCAGGTCGACTACGTCCTGAGAGAACTTCATGAAGGAATATGTGGACTTCATACAGGGGGACGATCTTTAGCCACCAAGGTAGTACAGGTAGGATACTACTGGCCAACACTCAAGACGGACGCTTGCAACTTTGCACGCAGTTGCAAAAGGTGTCAGGAATTTGCAGATATTCCACGGATTCCCCCTGATAACCTCCATACCATCTCTTCTCCTTGGCCTTTGCTATGTGGGGCATGGACATCTTGGGACCGTTTCCTAAAGCTCCCGGGATGGTTAAATTTTTACTAGTGGCCATCAACTACTTCACTAAGTGGATCGAGGCAAAGCCACTTCGGGAGATAACTGCCAGTGAGGTGGAAAGTTTCACTTGGAAAAATCTTATATGCAGGTACGGTCTACCCTACGCCATCATCACTGACAACGGAACACAATTTAAAGCACAGACCTATGAAGATATCCTCACAAGAGTAGGTATCAAACATTTGGTCACTTCTGAACACCCCCAGACCAATGGTCAAGTAGAAGTGGCAAATAGGGTTATTCTTAAAGCCCTTCACACTAGACTTGACAAGCACAAAGGGCTCTGGAGGGAGGAACTACCCAACATACTCTGGGCATATCACTGTACGCCTCAAAGCACTACAAAGGAAACTCCTTTTCGCTTGACATATGGTACTGATGCCATGATCCCCGTCGAAGTAGGAGAACCTTCAACTAGAAGGATGCTTTTTCAGGAACAGTGCAATGAAGACAATATGAGGGTTGAGCTGGAAACCAGCGAAGAACTTAGAGACATAGCCAGAGTTAAAGAGGAAGCGGCCAAGCTCAGCATGACACGAAGATATAACTCCAAAGTACAGCCCCGAACTTTCCAGCCAGGCGACCTAGTCTGGCGTGTCTGAGGGGAAGCTAGAAAGGATCCCCGTGCAGGCAAGCTTGGACCAAATTGGGAAGGCCCGTTCAGAGTTGTTACCAGCCTGAACAACGGCACCTACAAATTACAGGAACTCAGTGGCAAAGACATTCCAAGAACTTGGAATGCCACCCACCTGAAGTTTTATTTCAGCTAGGAAGCTCAAGACCGGATGGCGTACTCTTTTTCCTATTTCAAGTCCTTTTTTCCCATTGAGTTTTTGCTTGAAAAGGTTTTAATGAGGCACATCCGAGGAATAAACAGAGGAAATATATGTATTAAAGACTATATTAATAAAACATATACCTCTTATTTTTTTTTACATATGGATGTTTGACGATATTATTGCTTGAGTATTTTCCCAAGTCCAGCCTCGACAAAAACCCAAGACCATGTCTTGGTAACTTGACCAGGGTCCGTCCTTGGCAAGTTTTATTAAAATCCAGGGCGGACGCGTCCTGGTACTCTCCAAAGGTTCATAAAATCCTAGGGCTTCCCTAGTTGGACCTCCAGCAAAATCCAGGGCAGCCCCTTGGTCGGATATACAGTCAGCAATCTCAATTTCCCGGTTGACTATAAAATTCCAAGGTCCACCCTTGGTCCGGGGTCCGCCTCGGTGATCCGACTAAACTATGCAGAACCGTCAAGGTTCGTAAGACTAGAGCATTGGCCGGCATAAAATTCCAAGGTCCACCCTTGGTCTGGGGTCTGCCTCGGTGATCTGACCAAACTACGCAGAACCGTCAAGGTTCGTAAGACTAGAGCGTTGGTCGGCATAAGAATCCAAGGTTTACCTTGGTCCAGGATCCATCCTCGGCATACAGTCAATAATCCCAGCCACCTGGTTGACTATACAAAGTTTCAAGGAAGCAACCCTCGAAGGAAGACCCGAGATTCATTCTTGGAAAAAGGTCCGGCTTCTTAGTCGACCTTAAAAATTTCGAGGTTCTGTCTCGGTGGAAGACCCAAGGTCCGCCCTTGGTAGAAGGTTCCAAGCCTTGGTCGACCTCCGCCTTTACAGGTTTATAAAACCTGAGCTAAGGTAGACTGTCAAGGTTTATAAACCCTAAGGGCTTCGGTCAACCTCTAAAAATCCAGGGTGGACGCACCACTGGTATGCTCTCAAGCAAATTCAAGACCGTGTCTTGACAAATCCTGACTAAACCCAGCATGGACAACTCCACTGGTATCAGACTGGACAAATATAAGGTACAGTTGTGTCTACCCTCAGCATATGTTATCCTTGTCATATTTCTTCCTTACAGGAATATATGTTCTCAGGAACGTAAAAGATCAAGATATATATACTTGGTATAAAGACTAAGACCTACCCTGGGTCTCTCAAAAGCCAAGTAAGCTCTCTTGGTATCAGTCTACAATATGGAATCCTAATGCAGAAAACCATACCATTAATTCGCATAGTTATCAACAATCCTTGATGACTCATAACTCTCAAAACTCGAGATTAATTTGCGGTCAACCTTGTTTTCATTAACTTATCTATTAAGGAAAAATCAGGTATTAAATGCTTTATTACAATGATTTCAGTGCTCATGACTTCTATTGATGTAGGAATATGAGCCACAAAGAAACATTTTTAGCATACAAGTGTCCAAGTTCATATTCTTGGAACTCTAACTGCTATGGAACCTCGACATGCAATGCCATAAGATATTTCTGTTTTGCAGGAATAATTTTATTTTGCAGGATAAATTGTCTAAAAACCACCCTCGACATGCCATCATCACTTGGTGCATATGGTGGGAACCTTGACAAAAAGCATATCCTCAACAGTACAGATTCAAGAAATAATCTTAAAAGTTGTTAGACTTTTGGCAAGCGTACCAATTGTCGTTGTAAGTTACAAAATTTATAAAAGTTCGTCTCCACAGGGACTTGATTTTTACTCAGTTAATTAAAATTAAATTTTAACAGTTTAATAGTTTATATACAGTGAGTTTGAACAAAGTTGCATGTGATTGTGAATTACGTAAATTCAAAAGACCGGAAATGAAAAATTATGAATGATTACTGAAATAAAACGAGTTTGATTAATTAAAGAGCGTAGGATTGGATTTCATCGTTCATACCCTTAGTATTCAATTAATATTACCATG
>PYAF01005980.1:121824-132276 GCA_007407185.1 Glycine tomentella
CATCCATAATCCTAATTCACTTTCAATCCTAAATGCATTCATAATCATGAAAACATAGTAGAAATTGAAGAAGAAGGTGAATATTCAAGTAGAAATCGAAATACCGAACCAGAACTCCAATTCTTCTCTTGCTTGAGTTAGATCCTTGGATTGATTAGTGATTTAGCCTCCCATGATGATCACCATGGAAAGCCCCATGAAATGAGTGCAGAAAAATGGAGGAATAGCAAAATGGAAGTGAAGAAGATGAAGAACAATGAAGAACACTTGAGAGAAAATGAAGAACAAGCTTTTGATCCTAAAAACTAAAGAAAAGAAATGTAAAAGTTGTTTATTGAATTGTAAGTGTGCTATCCAAGTTTCACTAAGTCACTAATACATATAGTGACTAAGTTCTGAAAATAAAATGGGTCACAAACAAGCCCAACAATCTAGTTATTTGCTATTTACAACCATGAAAGTCAAATTCGTAGCCCAAAATTACAAGTGCAGAGGTGCAAACTTCCAAGCTTAAAATGACCCTCTAAATGACAGAATTGGCCTCGGGCTATTTCTAACAAACTTGTAGATCTTTTCGTTATCTTTCCAGGAACTCCTAGAACGCTCCATTCGGAGATCGGTAGCACCCTATAAGCCCTGCACAAGTCAGATACATCATGTGAGCCAAAAATCCGAAAATACGCAACAATTAGCAATTAAGCCCATTTACTTGCCTAGGCCCAAAAACTGAATTAGAATAGGAAAATAAAGTTCAAAGAGAGGTCAAATAAGCTAAGAAGGATAGAAAAATATTCAACTAAAAACCCTCTATCAACATGGTCTTTGATGAAATGATGTATGATTTCAATGTGCTTTGTCCTTGAGTGCATGATATGATTTTTGGATATGTTGATTGCACTAGTGTTGTCACACAGCAATGAAATCTCCTTTATCTCAACCCCAAAGTCTTGAAGTTGTTGCATCAACCAAAGACTTTGTACACAGTAGCTTTCAGTAGAGATATATTCAGCCTCAGCAGTAGATAAGACAATACATGATTGCTTCTTGCAGTGCCAAGAGATCAATGAGCTTCCTAGCATGTGACATGTTCCACTTGTACTCTTTCTATCCAATTTGCACCATGGAAAGTCAGAATCAGAATATCCAATCAAGCTGATAGGTGTACCTTTTGGATACCAAAGTCCAACTCTTGGAGTAGACTTGAGATACTTGAGGATCCTCTTGGATGCAATTAGATGGGATTCCTTGGGATTTGCTTGATATCTAGCACACAAGCAAACACTCAACATAATATCAGGTCTACTTGCAGTTAGGTATAACAAGGATCCAATCATTCTTCTGTATTTAGACTCATCAACACATTTGCCTTTGTCATCTGTGTCAAGATAGGTAGAAGTTGCCATAGGTGTTGAAGCATCCTTGCAATTCTCCATTTCAAACTTCTTTATCATCTCTTGACAGTACTTGGATTAACTAAGGAAAGTTCCATTCTTTAATTGCTTGTCTTGTAGTCCTAGAAAGAATGTGAGTTCCCCCATCATTGACATCTCAAATTCACGCTGCATTAATAATAAAAATTATTTGCACATAGATTGATTAGTAGAACCAAAAATTATGTCATCTACATAGATTTGAACCAACAATATATCAATCCCTCTTTTCTTGATGAATAAGGTTTTGTTAACTTGACCTCTTATGAATGATTGTTCAAGAAAAAATTTGCTTAACCTCTCATACCAAGATCTAGGTGCTTGTTTCAAACCATACAAAGCTTTTCTTAACTTGAAAACATGGTTAGGATGTTTGTGATCAACAAAACCAGAAGGCTGATCAACATATATTTCTTCTTCAATATAGCCATTTAAAAATGCACTTTTAACATCCATTTGAAACAATTTAAAGTTCATTAAGCAAGCATATGCAAGTAATAACCTAATGGCTTCTAATCTTGTAATTGGAGCATAAGTTTCATCATAATCAATGCCTTCCTCTTGGTTGTATCCTTTAGCAAAAAATCTAGCTTTGTTTCTTATTATGATGCCACTTTCATCCAGTTTGTTGCTAAAAACCCATTTAGTGCCAATAGGTACATGAGAAGATGGTCTAGGAACTAATTCCCAAACTTGATTTATTTTAAATTGATTTAACTCATCATGCATAGCCATTAACCAATGTTCATCTAGCAAAGCTTGATCAGTATTCTTTGGTTCAATCTATGAGACAAAACCATGGTACAAACAAACATTTATTAAAGAGGATCTAGTAGATACTCCCTTTGTTACTTCCCCTATTATGTTGTCAAGTAAGGGATCTCTAGATGTCCTCCTTTCTTTGTGCTTTTGTAATGGTGTAGAATGTTCCAGCTCATCATTTGGTTCAACTTTTTCTTTATTGTTCAGATCATTGATTTGCAAGAATTCTTCCTTTTCTCCTGCATCATCATCACACTCCAAATTCTCTTTGGAAGGGTTAGTCTCATCACATACAACATGAACAGATTCCTCAACACATAATGTTCTTTTATTGAAAATCCTATAGGCTTTACTTTGTAAGGAATAGCCAAAAAAAATTACTTCATCAACTTTAGAATCAAATTTGCCAAGGGACTCTTTTCCATTGTTTAATACAAAACACTTACGGCCAAATGCCCTCAAATGAGATATGTTTGGTTTCCTACCTTTGTATAGTTCATAAGGGGTTTTTCAAGATAGGCCTTATGAGAATCCTATTCAAGTATATCAAACTGTACTTACAGCATCTGCCCAAAAGTGTTTAGGTAATTTAGTTTCATTTAGAAGTGCTCTTGCACCTTCCTCAAGTGATCTATTTTTCCTCTCCACAACACCATTCTGTTGAGGTGTTCTTGGAGCTGAAAAATTGAGGTTAATTCCAAACTCTTCACAAAACTTTTCAAAATGTTCATTTTGGAATTCTCCTCCATGATCACTTCTAATTGAAACTATATTACTTGACGTTTCATTTTGAATAAGCTTGGCCAATTTTGTAAAAGTTGAGAAAGCATCACTCTTGGATCTTAAAAATAAAGTCCATGTATATCTTGAGTAATCATCTACAATAACAAGGCCATAGAAATTGCCTCCTAAGCTCATAGTTTTAGAGGGACCAAACAAGTCTATGTGAAGCAACTCAAGAGGTCATGTTGAAACAACATTTTTACTTTGAAAAGAATTTTTAGTTTGTTTACCTCTTTGACATGCTTCACATATCTTGTCCTTTTCAAACTTAAGCTTAGGCAATCCTACTACTAAGTCCTTCCTAATAAGCTTATTCAAATGATGCATGTTTATATGACTATTTCTTCTATGCCATAACCAAGTTTCATCAATCTTACATATTAAACAGCTAGTATGATGTAAGAATGCATGATCAATGGACAAAACATAAATGTTACCCTTCCTTTTGCCAATGTGAATAACTTCATCACTTAGGTTATCACATATCAAGCAGCACTTGTTGTTGAAAGAGACTTTAAACCCTTTATCACATAATTGACTCATGCTTAGGAGATTATGTTTCAAGCCATCAACATACAAGACATTTCTGATTTTTGTCTTAAAGCTATCTCCAATGTTTCCTTCTCCAATAATCTTGCCTTTGTTATTATCTCCATAAGTGACATAACCTCCATCTTTTAATATGACATCAGTTAGCATGGATATGTCACCAGTCATGTGCTTAGAGCATTTGAAAATATGATGAACACTTATGCAAATAACCAAGAGGGAAGGTGAATTGGTTTTACCTCAGAGTTTTTATAATTTAAAACAAATTTCAAACACAACGAAAGTCTTTGAAAGAAGGATCATATCTTAAACCAATTAAGAAATCACACTTTTAAAATCAACCTTTGTCTCAATCAAACCACTCTTGAGCAAAAACCATACTTGTGATATGAACAAACACAATACTTCAAGAACAATATGAGTATGAACAGAACTATACAATCATACACAAGATTTATACTGGTTCACCTTTCAACCCCGGAGGCTACATCCAGTTTACTTCTAATCAATCTTGATTAGAGTTTCCACTATAACAAATATAATATCTTTACAAGCTTACAAAGATCTCTCTTACCCTCCCTAGGTAAAATTCAAAATCTAAACCTATAGACTTTTCAAAAGATCTAAGAACTAGAGGTCCCCTCTCTGTTCTAACCACTAGAAACCTATCTAGCAAAGCTTTAAAGATCACTATTTGTTATATGAACAATCAACAACAAAACAAACAGTTTTAATCAAAACAACAATGAAATTGATTCAAGAAAGATATCACCTCAATTTCCTCAGTGCAATGAACGAAATTAAATGATCAAACCAGACTAAGAATGAATGCCATGATCTTTCTTGATGAAATCTTTTGACCAATTACTTGAACACAAGCTTCACATGGAGTAGATGACTCAACAAATGAAAATCTCCATGATCCTTGAATCTATTTTGAATTTCTGTTTCTGATATGCCTTTGTGACTTTAGAACTCTCAGAAAGTGATTTTTGCAAGGCTTGTTCGAAAACCCAAGGAACTCTCTAAACAGAATAAGCTCCTTCTATTTATAAGAAACAAAATTAACTACCTGTAATCGATTATTCCGTAAGTGTAATAAATTATTTTAACTCAAGTAATCGATTAAAATTCTAAAATAATTTATTAAAGTGTTCATCAGAAATTTGGAAAAAATCTCAAGAACAAATAATTGATTAACCCTTCTTGTAATCGATTATTCCAGGAGGTCAGAATTTTCTGATACTCTAATGTAATCGATTAATGTCTCAAATAATCGATTATCACAGGAAGTGTGAAAAACTCATCAATGCATATTTAATCGATTACAACAATCTGGTAATCAATTAAACTAGAAAAAATGCTTTTGAGAATTATGCAGATACTCAGATAATTGATTATTCCGTGAAGTAATCGATTATCACAGAACGACTTAAATAGAGTCAGACTAATTTAATCGATTACGAATTATTGGTAATCGATTAAAGTGTTCATATGAAAATATGCAGTTCTGTTTACATGCATTTAATCGATTATATCATATTGGTAATTGATTACAATAGTGAAAAATACTTTTTATGAAAACCTTAATGCCTTAATGTCATACTAATTGATTAATGATTTCATATGACTTAATCATGAATTAATGAATGAATGAATGCATGACTTAATCAACCTAAGTGAGGAATAAGAGGTTATAATTTCTTGAACCAAGCTTTGAACAAAATACATATGCCATCAATTTGAGCGGGCATGTAAAATCAAAACTTGTGATCATCCTAAACTTGATTCTTCATGATCTTCCTCAACTTGATTCTTCATGATCTTCTTCATTTCTAACAATCTCCCCCTTTTTGATTTGAGCATGCCAAATACTCAATTGATGAAACATGTTAATTAGGAAGAAATTGTTAACCTGAAAAGTTTTCTCAGCTCTTGCACAGATCAAGTGTTAAATCTAAGCTTGATGTTACAAAATCTCATGATTCATATAATCAATTCATTATTCATTCAAAACAAACAATTCATCCTTTTATTTACTTCTACCCCCCTAACTTAAAGATTACTTTTCTTTTATCATTACATATCATACTCCTTTCCATCAATTCATTCATTTATATATACTCCCCCATTTGGCATATCAAATAAAAAAAGACAGAGATAGACAAGAATTGAAAAAGGAAATGCTTTCATTAATATGTCAAGGGAAATACAAATAGAACTGAAATTGAAATTAACATAATCGAAACATAACAAAACATAATAAAGCAAGCAAAACAGACTAGAACAAATCAAAACAAATTGAAACAAACTTAAAACAGACTAAGACAAGACTCAATCCATCCTGGATTCATCCCTAAAGATCTTGTCCTCTATGTTTTTCATCCTTGTCTTGAGTTCTTCAAGGGAAGTATTCATTTCATCCCTTTGTTCATGATGAAGTGAAAACAAAGCATCCATTTTTTGAATCATTAGAGATTCAAATGGTGAATAATGCGGTTCAGACGGTGTGGGTTCTTCTTGAGCTTCTTCAGCTTCCCCCAATTGATTTCCTTCTTCCTCATTTAATGGCACAGACTGTCTAGCCATTTGCCAACCATAGGGTGTTTTAACCATACCAAGCTTCGTAAGATGCTTTTCCTTAATTTGACTGTTGCTTGCATTGGTATCATCCATGACTTCATTTGATACATCAACTTGAAAATAGTCAATGAACCTAGATACCAAAACAGCATAAGGAAAAGGATAGCTTACTAGCCTTTTGGATTTCTGCATAACTTCTTGAATGATCATGATCCAATTAAGGTTGATCCCCTTCTTCAGTCCATACATTACTTGAAGATCATCATCCGTAGCTTGAGCATGATTTGAAGTCCTTGGAGTAAGAATGTAGGTGATGATGTAGTGTAACAATCTATCCTCATGAGTCATAGGGCCGGTGCTTAACCTCAATCTCACATTCATATGTGGATCAATAAGCATGCTCCTATAAGTCTCCATTTTGTTGTAGTCCTCGGCTTCCTCTTCAAATCTTCGTTCACCATCAAAGGTGATACCAGCTACCTCTTACCATATCTCAGGTGTAATTTCCATGGCAACGCCATTTACTTGAGTGAGGATCGTTCCGTGCATGGTGATTTTGGAACAAGTGTAAAAGACCTCAACCAAGTCAGGGTAAAATGTCCCTTTCATTCGAACAAATTTGGTTAAGCCTTGTTGCTCAAGAAGGTGAGGAAAGTTAAAACCTTCTTGAATGAACCAAGCAAGATTTAGGTATTTGGGTGGACACAGAAGTTTGGTGGCGTTAAACTGCATATAGTTCATCCTATCTGCTTCATTTGTGAACCAATGGTCAAGCCTATTAACTACGGGATTTGAAGGCTGAACATCATCTTTTCTCTTGAATTTCTTGACCCTTTTGGATGTAGACATAATGGAGGTTCAAAGGACATGAATAGAAAGCACAAAAGATCAAGAAAGAAATTGAGAATAAGAGAGTTTCAGAGAAGGTAAGAAAACAGAGTGTGTTGGTTGTGAGGTACTAATTTCACAAACCATCAATTTATAGGCAATTTCAAGTTAGTGAGCAGTTGGGAATTTGAAAAGAATATGGTTGTTATGATTTTAATCACGTTCATAATGGCTTTGATTATAGCAAATCGTGCTTCACGGTAGTTGGTGATTTTGAAAACTGTCAGATTTTTGTAGTAACTGCAAAAATAATCGATTATTTCGATAGTGTAATTGATTATTTTGGTTTGAAAATCAAAGTTCAGTAATGATGTAATCGATTACCATTTGATGTAATTGATTATGTCAGAGCAGGTGAATTGTTGAAGATGAAGTGTAATCAATTATAACTTGTTTTAATCGATTAAGACAGAGTGAGGTGGAGTTTTCAGACCAGCAGAGGCAGAATAATCGATTATCCGGTTGTGGTAATCGATTATTCCAGGAAGTTCCAGAATTTTGAAAAAGCCTACAGACTTCATGTAATCGACTAAAGTATCGATTTAATCGATTATCCCGATGCTGTAATTGATTACAACAACTTTAAACTTCTTTTTAAAATAGCACAGTATGATCAAATAATCAATTAGAACCACACAGTAATTGATTATATCAGCTTTTATTCAACAACACAGGTTTTATGCAGCTTTCAACAAGTATTCTTTACATCAAATTGAGTTGCTTTTTAATCATGCAATGTCTAGTTCAATTCACAGTGAAATTAGACATGGAAGTGTCACTTAACATAAACTTGATTCATCCAAAATACCAAGCATATTTCTCAATGTAAAGAATCTCTCCCTATCCAAAGGTTTAGTAAAGATATCAGCCAATTGATTCTCACTATCAACAAATTCAACTTTAATGTTACCTTTCTGTACATGATCTCTGATGAAGTGATGCCTTATTTCAATATGCTTCGTCCTAGAATGCATGATTGGATTCTTGGAAATATTTATTGCACTTGTGTTGTCACATAATAGTGGAATTTGATGAAGTTCTACACCAAAGTCTTGAAGTTGTTGCTTCAGCCATAGACTTTGAGCACAACAACTTCTAGCTGATATATACTCAGCTTCTGCTGTTGACAAGGCTACACAAGATTGCTTTTTACATTGCCAAGAAATTAAAGAGCTTCCTAGAATATGACAAGTACCACTTGTGCTCTTTCGATCCAATTTGCATCCTGCAAAATCAGAGTCAGAATAACCTATTAAAGTGATTGTTGTACCTTTGGGATACCAAAGTCCTACTTTTGGAGTGGACTTTAAGTATTTGAAGATCCTTTTCACAACTGTTTGATGAGACTCCTTTGGATTAGCTTGATATCTAGCACATAGGCAAACACTTAGCATTATGTCTGGCCTACTTGTTGTGAGATAGAGCAATGATCCCATCATCCCTCTATACTTTGACTCATCAATGTTTTTTCTTCTTTCATCTGAATCAAGGTAAATGGAAGTTCCCATAGGAGTTGCTGCAGTTTTGCAACTTTCCATTTCAAATTTCTTCAACATTTCCATACAATACTTTGATTGACTTAGGAAATTTCCATTCTTCATTTGTTTAACTTAAAGGCCAAGAAAGAATGTAAGCTCTCCCATCATAGACATTTCAAATTCACTTTGCATGCTTGCTGCAAATTCTTTACACATGGAATGGTTAGTAGAACCAAAAATAATATCATCAACATAGATTTGTACCATAAGCATATCTTTGTTCTTTCTTTTGATGAACAGAGTTTTGTCCACTTCTCCTCTTGAGAATGATTGATCAAGCAAAAATTTTCTTAGTCTCTCATACCAAGATCTTGGAGCTTGTTTCAATCCATACAATGCTTTTCTTAATCTGTACACATGGTTAGGATATTGATGATCTACAAAACCAAGAGGTTGGTCAACATATATCTCTTCATCAATGTAACCATTAAGAAATGCACTTTTCACATCCATTTGAAACAATTTAAAGTTCATTACACATGCATATGCAAGGAGTAATCTAATAGCTTCTAGCCTAGCAACTGGAGCATAAGTTTCATCATAATTAATGCCTTCCTCTTGGTTGTATCCCTTTGCAACCAATCTAGCCTTGTTTCTAATTATGATGCCACTTTCATCCAATTTGTTCCTAAATACCCACGTTGTGCCAATAGGTGTGTGAGTGGAAGATCTAGGTACTAGTTCCCAAACATTGTTTCTTTTAAATTGATTTAATTCCTCATGCATGGCAATCAACCAATGTTCATCTAATAAGGCTTGTTCAATGTTATTAGGTTCAATTTGTGATACAAGAGCCATGGTGCAACAAAGATTTCTTAAGGAAGATCTAGTTGATACTCCCTTTGATACATCACCAATTATGTTGTCTAATGATAGATCTTTTGAGGTTCTCCAATCCTTGTGTTTAGTTGTAGCTGTTCCTTGATTTGTGTCTTCTTTAGATTCATCTTCTTCCAGCTGTTTGGTTTCTATGTGCTGCTGCCCTTCCTCTTTATTTTCTGCATCATTATCACTGAAAACTTCTACTTGAGAAGGGTTAGATTCATCACATACAATATGTACTGACTCTTCAACACACAAAGTTCTCTTGTTAAAGACCCTATAAGCCTTACTTTGCAAGGAATATCCTAGAAAGATAGCCTTATCAGCTTTTGAGTCAAACTTATCAAGATTGTCTTTGCCATTATTCAAAACAAAGCATTTACAACCAAATGCCCTAAGGTGAGAGATATTTGGTTTCCTCCCTTTATAGATTTCATAAGGAGTTTTCTTTAAAACGGGCCTTATGAGAATTCTATTAAGAGTATAACAAACCGTACTTATAGCATCTGCCCAAAAATGCTGAGATAACTTTGTTTCATTTAGAAGAGTCCTTACTCCTTCTTCTAGTGATCTGTTTTCCTCTCCACAACACCATTTTGTTGTGGTGTTCTTGGAGCTGAAAAATTGTGATTAATTCCAAAATATTCACAAAACTTTTCAAAGTGTTCATTTTGGAAGTCACCACCATGGTCACTCCTAATTGAAACAATATTACAACCCTTTTCATTTTGAATAAGTTTGGCAAGTTTCTTAAAAGCTGTGAATGCTTGGCGCTGCGAACACGGCAAGTGCACCGCTCGTTTCAAGTAATAAAAGTAGGTAAGTAGAGTATCTCTCCACAGGGATTGGGGTGAAATTCACAGTAATGTTAGGTCTAAGTGATTGGAAGTAAAAAGGAAAAAGACAACAATTTTTTGAAGAATTGTTTGTTGAGTTGATTGAATATAAAACTGAAATTAAAAGAAACAGTAAAGTAAATTGAAGTATTACCAATGGAAGAAACAATTGTGGTCAGGCACAATCCCTAATGTTCCCTACCTCTTTCACTTAACTGGTTTATCAAGCTTGATCACTCAATGATACATCTTTCCAAGTTT
>PYAF01005981.1:31223-45627 GCA_007407185.1 Glycine tomentella
TCTTACTGCACTTTACTTTTCTGCTCTTTGCTATTTTTCCAATACAACATTCAACAAACTCTTCTCTTGTCACTTTCCGTTTTCAATCACATTTATCTATTATTGCTGTAGAATTACCCCAATCCCTGTGGAGACGATAACTCACTTACCTACTCTATTACTTGTTAACGATCGGTGCACTTGCCGTAATCACGCAACAACATGATTTTATTTATGATGAATGGTCTAGACCACTTGGATTTCAACTTACCTGGAAACAATCTTAATCTAGAGTTAAATAACAAAACATGTTGCCCAGGCTGAAAATTCTTTTTCAAAAGTTTTTTTTTATCATGATAAAGTTTAACTCGTTGCTTATAAAGCTTAGAATTTTCATAAGCTTGAAACCTCAATTCCTCCACTTCATGAAGTTGGAGTTTCTTGTGTTCACCAGATGCATTAGGATCAAAATTCAAAAATTTTAATGCCTAGTAAGCTTTACGTTCTAATTCAAAAGGTAAATGACACGATTTGCCAAGACCAATTGGAAGGCTGTGAGTCTTGTGGGAGCTTTGTATGTTGTTTTGTATGCCTACAGAGCTTCATCTAGCTTTTGAGACCAATCCTTCCTTGATTGAGCATCTATTTTCTCCAAGATTTTTTTGATTTCTCTATTGGAAACTTCAGCTTGCCCATTGGTCTGGGAATATAAGGTGAGGCTACCTTGTGTCTGACACTGTAGTGTTGGAGAACTTTCTTAAGTTGGACGTTGCAGAAATGAGTTCCTCCATCACTTATCAATACTCTTGGTGTACCAAACCTTGAAAATATGTTTTTCTTTAAGAAGTGAATGACTGTCTTTGCATCGGCATGTTGTACAGCTATCGCTTCTACCCATTTAGCCACATAGTCCATAGCCAACAAGATGTATTCATTTGAGTATGATGGAAATGGACCGATGAAATCTATCCCCCAGCAATCAAAAGCTTTGACCTCAAAAATGTTTTGTAGTGGCATTTTATTTCTTTTGGAGATTCCCCCTGTTCTTTTGCAACTATCACATCTCTGGACATACTCATCTGCATCTTTAAACAATGTAGGCCAATAAAATCTTGATTGGAGAACTTTTGCATTAGTTCTTTCTCCATTGTAATGGCCTCCATAAGGTGAACTATGGCAATGCCACAAGATGTTTCTTTCTTCCCCCTGAGTTACACACCTTCTCAGGAGATTATCTCCTCCAATTTTAAAGAGGTAAGGATCATCCCACACAAAGTATTTAGCATCCCTAAAACAATTCTTTCTCTGGTGCCAAGTGTAATCATTAGGAATTGCACCATCTGCTTTGAAATTAGTCATCTCTGCAAACCATGGCCTTTCTGAAATGTTGAATAGTTTTTCATTAGAAAATTCTTCTTGAATTTTGGGACTCTGTGTGGTTACTTCATCACTGGTAAGTCTGGAAAGATGATCAGTCACATGATTTTCACTTCCTTTCCTATTCTTGATTTCTAGATCAAATTCTTGTAAGAGTAGAACCCAATGGATAAGTCTAGGTTTAGAATCAGCTTTGACTAGAAGATATTTTATAGTAGCATGATCAGTAAAAACTACAACCTTTGATCCTATCAAATATGATCTAAATTTTTCCAAAGCATACACTACTGCAAGCAATTCTTTTTCAGTTGTTGCATAATTAATTTTGGCTTCATTTAAAACTTTGCTTGCATAATGTATAACATGGAAAACTTTATTTTTCCTTTGACCCGAAATTGCTCCTACAGCATGATCACTTGCATCACACATTATTTCAAAATCATGTGTCCAATTTGGTGCAGTGATTATGGGTGCAGAAACCAGTTTTTATTTCAAAGTCTCAAAATCTTTTAAACAAGAATCATCAAAATAAAATGGAACTTATTTGTTCAAGAGATTGCTCAATGGTTTGGCAATCTTAGAAAAATCCTTGATGAAATGCCTGTAAAATCCTGCATGTCCCATAAAACTTATGTTTTTGACATTTGTTGGTGGAGGCAATTTTTCAATGACATTCACCTTGGCTTTGTCAACTTCAATGCCATGAACAGATATCTTGTGACCCAATACAATACCTTTAGTTACCATAAAATGGCATTTCTCCCAATTGAGCCCAAGATTTGTCTCAATACATCGTTTCGAAATAGTATCAAGGTTAGAAAGACATTTATCAAAAGAAGAACCAAAAACAGAGAAATCACTCATAAATACTTCAATGCTTTTTTCAACAAGATCAGAAAAGATAGCAAGCATGCATTGCCGAAATGTAGCTGGTGCATTACAAAGACCAACAGACATTTTCCTATAAGCAAAGACACCGAAGGGACAAGTAAAAGTTGTTTTCTCTTGGTATTCAGGATCAACATTAATTTGATTGTATCCTGAATAACCATCAAGAAAACAGTAATATTGCTGACTTGCTAGTCTCTCCAGCATTTGATCCATGAAAGGTAATGGAAAATGATCCTTTCTGGTGGCTTTATTGAGCTTCCTGTAATCAATACACATTCTCCAATCTATAATAGTACGAGTTGGAATAAGCTCATTTTTATCATTTTTAACAATAGTCATACCTCCTTTCTTGGGTACTACCTGTACAAGGCTTACCTACTGGCTATCAAAGATAGGGTATATCATTCCAGCCTCCAGTAGCTTGACTACATCTTTTCTGACAACTTTTTTCATGGTTGGATTGAGGCGTCTTTGAGGTTGAGCTATAGGTTTATAATCCTCTTCCATCAAAATTCTATGCATACATACAATAAGAAGGATAAATACCTGTTAGGTCTGGTAAGGTCCAACCAATGGCTTCTTTGTTTTCTGCAAAACCTTTATCAGTTTCTTTTCTTCTTCATTAGAAAGGTTTGCATTAATGATTACTGGTTTTTCGGAATCACCTGCAAGAAAAATATATTTTAAATGTGGAGATGATATCTTTAATTCCATTTTTTATTCTTCTTTTTGCTTATCTTCCTTCAATTCTTCAAAGAGAGATTTGTGATACGAAATTTTTTTTGCAAGAATTCAGCTATTGAAGATACTCTGATCTTTCCTTGTCTTCGCATCTATCTCCATTTTTTACTGCTTTAGTCAAAGCTTTCAATAAACCATCTTTTCTGTGAATTAATCTTTTAGTGTCAGAAATTACTTCATCCAGAACATTGACTCTAAAACATTCTCTTTTATCTGTTGGGTATTTCATGGCTTCAAGGACATTGAACTGTACTTCATCATCTTGTACTCGCACAGTGAGTTTTCCTTCATCGACAACAATCAACATCTTAGCAGTTTTCATGAAAGGTTTGCCAAGAATTAATAAAACTTCACTATCTTCATCCATATCCATCACTACAAAGTCGACTGGAAAGAAGAATTTGTCAACTTTGACCAACACATCTTCAATAATGCCATAAGGATACTTAATAGTTCTGTCAACGAGCTGCAAAGTCATCCTCGTTGGTCTGATTTCCACTTCTCTTATCCGCTTGATCATGGACAAGGGTATGAGGTTGATGCTTGCTCCTAAATCAAGAAGAGCCATCCTTACTGATAATTTCCCAATAGTCACAGGGATTGTGAAACTACTAAGATCTCTTGATTTCTCTGGAATGGTCTTTTGGATAATTGCATTACAACATGCATCAAATTCTATTGTTTCATCATTTGTATATCTTTTCTTCTTTGTAAGTAGATCCTTCATGAATTTGGCATATGTTGGCATCTGCTCCAATGCTTCAGAGAAAGGAATGTTAATTTGCAGCTATCTAAAAATATCTAAGAAACGCTTGTACTGCCTTTCCTTTGTTTTCTTTGTTGGAGCATGTGGATAATGCATATGCTGTACTTGTGGAGGAGTAAGCCCGGCTTTGCCTTTATTAGTTGTTTGTTGCTTTTCTTTTTCACTTATCACCTTTTCTTCAACTTTTTCTTTTATCACTTCTTCATTATTTTTCTCATTTTCTTTTTCAGCTCCTTTCTTTTCATCATTTTTTTCTACAACTCCTTCATTTTTATCTTTTTTATCATCCTTCAATCCAACCGCAGTCCCCCTCCTTGTTGTGATTAACTTACATTGTTCCTTTGGGTTGACTTGTGTGTTTGCTAAGAAAGATCCACCTCCATGCTCAGAGAGTTGTTTTGCCAGTTGTCCAACTTGAACTTCAAGATTTTTTTATGGACGCATCAATGTTCTTTTGATTGGTGATGGACATCTGCATAAACTGAGTGAGAGTTTCTTCCATTTTTGACAATCTATCAGTTTGAGCTTGCTGTTGTGGACCTCTATCTGAAGGACATGCATAAGAATTATTAGAAGTACCTGCATATGAGTTGTTAGTGGGACCTGCAAAAGGAGGGTTACTGGGAGCAGTATATGCCTTATTATTTTGTCTTCAGCCATATGGTTGGTTTGAACCTAGACCACCTCGACATCCTTGGTAATTTCCTTGATAATTCTGTTGAGGTCTTGCTTGATTCTACAAATAATGAGCCTCCTCTTCTGGTTGACAATCACCAGGTGCTGGACAGTGGCCATTTTGGTGTTCTTCCCCACAGAAATCACATCTCATAATTTGTTGGACTTGATGAGCTGTATGTGTTTTCTGTGATCCTCATTGCTGAATTTGTTGAGGAAGTTGGCCTATTTGTTTGGTTAAGGCCTCTAGTTGCTGAGTTAACAATTTTTTTTTTGAGCTAGAATGGCATTTTGAGTATCCAGCTCCATTATACCTTTCCTCTGTATTGGAGATCTATCATGATGAGATTGGTAATTACTGGATGCTATGGAGTCAATGATTACAATTGCTTCCTCCAGACTCTTTGACATCATAGTACCTCCAACTAAGGCATCAAGAATCATTTTTGTTTGAGGTCTCAAACCACTATAAAAAAATATGTAGTTGTGCAGCAGCATCAAAGTTGTGGTTTGGGCACCTCCTCAATAATGATTTGAATCTTTCCCATGTCTCAAAGAGAGGTTCATCTAATCTTTCCCATGTCTCAAAGAGAGGTTCATCTACTCCTTGGGAAAAAGTAGCAATTGCTGATTTTGCACTTATGAATCTAGATGGAGGAAAGAATCTAGCAATAAATTTTTCCTCCACTTCTTCCCACGTGCTTAGACTTTTGTTTGGTTGGAATTGAAGCCAAGTCTTTGCTTTACTTGTCAAAGAAAATGGGAAAGCTCTAAGATAAATAGCTTCAACATCTTCATCAGAAGCTCCCATGGTACTGCATAGCTCCATGAATGTGGACAAGTGTGTATATGGATCCTCATGATCCATTCCAGCAAAGGGATGTGAGCTAATTAGATTGAGTAATGTTGGCTTCAGTTCCACAATTTTATTGTTGAAAGGAGGGATGACTATGCTGTTGTAATGCTTTGGTCCTTATTGGTAAGCATAATCACCAAGAGTCTTCCTTGGTGGTCTATTTTCTTCTCCCCCTTGATCAGCCATATTATCATGTACAAGTGGTTTTTCTGGTGAAGGAAAATCGATAGACAAAGTTTCACCTGGTGGCTTATTGGCTTCTTGTTTCTTTTTCTTCCTGTTTTTCCTTTCTATTTTGGTAATTTCTGGATCAAATAAAATTTTATCTGTAGAGAACTTACCTCGAATAAAGGAAAAAGAACAAAACTACAATATCTCGTAAGCACCAAGGTTAACAAAATAAAATAGAAAAAAAGAAAATTTATACAAAAATAATGAAAATAAGAAAGAGTTCTACTAAACTGAAAAATTAAATCTAAAAAAAGTGAGTAAGCGACTCAAGTCCCTGACAACGGCGCCAGAAACTTGTTAGACTCTTGGTAAGCGTACCAATTGTCACTGCAGGTTACAGAATTTATAAAAGATCGTCTCCACAGGGACTTGAGTTACTCAGTTAATCCAAATAAAATTTAACAGTACACTAACTATGTACAATGAGTATAAGCGAAACTTCATATGTTTTGTGGAATAACAGAAAAAAAGAATTGAGTGCGTCGGAATTATGAAAAATTATGGAAACTAATAAAGTGAGTTTAATTAATTCAAGAAAAGTATAGGATTGAATTTCATCGTTCATACCCTTAGTATCCAATTAATACTACCATGTATAAATCATTTTCTATCCTTATCGCTGCACACGTTAAATCACCCCAAATCAATCCCTCACATTTGAGAATTCTAAGGATATTTACTAAATATTGATCCCTCGCATGTAAAATAAATATCCAAGCATTATAATCATAATCTTATGTTTGTTTGCAATCAAAAAGTTATGCCCTATTCCTAGCAACATAATGTAATGAGTAAAATCATTTAGTTCAAATCCTAAGAGTACTTTCCAGTCAAACCTAGAATCTAATTTCATGAAACTAGTGATCAAGTAGAATCAAGCATTAAGAACAAAATGAAATGAATTACCAATAAGGAGTAGAAAAGATTCATGCATATAACAAATATTAAAAGAGATACATAAGGGTACGAAGATTACATCCAATCCTTAGGAGAAGCTAGCCAATCATTGTGAAGAGCACATGATCAACTGAAGAAATGACGAAGTAAGACATCACCGATCCTCTCCGGCAGAGTTTCCTCACTAATTTCTCTCTTATCTCACTCTCTCTAAGCTCCTAAGGCTGCTCCTCATGTTCTCTCACTCCAAAAGCTTGCATTTTTCTTCATTTGCATGCCTATTTATAGGAAATGACAAGCAGGTCAGCCATTAGCCCAGGCGAGTGTTTTTGCCTTGTTTCACCTACATGGGCGAGTTAATTGCTTCGTGGTCAGGAAAGCATTCGCCCAAGCGAGTGTTTTGTGCTTGTTTTCGTCGCCTGGGTGAGTTAAAAGCCCAACAATGAAGAAAGGTGTTAGCCTGGGCGAGTTTGCTTCTTGAATCTTCCTAATTTGACATTTTGCCCCTTTGTGCTTGTCTTAGTTGCTTGAATGCTTCAGATACCATTGAAACTTATCAAAACACACTACTACACAACAGGTCTTCAATGACGGTTGTTTGAGGCTTTCAATGACGGTTCATGAACCGTCTTCGAATCTTGCGTAATAGAAAATTATGGTTTTCAAAGACGGTTATGGAACCGTCTTCGTTTCCATCTTTTTACGAAGGTTATTTTGAACAACCATCTTAGTTTGAATTTTTTTTAAAAAAAAAATAAATAAATACATTCAACGACGATTGTGGCTGACAACCGTCTTAGAAAATATGATATGAAGACGGTTATTAGTCACAACAATCTTCATATGTAGCATTTTTTTCCAAAAAAGTTTCAAAGACGATTTTTTCTCACAACCGTCTTCGAAAGTTGGATACGAAGACGGTTTTAAGTTACAACCGTCTTTGAAAGTTGGATACGAAGATGGTTTTCTCTAATAACTGTCTTTGAAAGTTTGATACGAAGACGGTTTTGTGTAACAACCGTCTTTGAATATACCAAATTTGTTTTTTTTCATAAAATTTCAAAGACGGTTTGGTCTAAAACCGTCTTTGATACACATTTTCAAAGACGATTTTTTTAATAACCGTCTTTGAAAATGTAAATCAAAGACGGTTGTTGAGAACAACCGTCTTTGAAAATGAGATATGAAGACGGTTGTTCAAAACAACCGTCTTTGAAAGTGTGAATCAACGGTTATTAAAAAACCGTCTTTGAATGCTGCATTTTTTTTCCATTGGGATTTAACCATCTTAGAAACTATGATACGAAGACGGTTTTGTCTACAACCTTCTTTGAAAGTAAGAATCAAAGACGGTTTTTGAAAACAACCGTCTTTCAAACTTACATTCTAAGACGGTTTTTATATAACCGTCGTTGAATGACTGGTTTTTTTTTAACATTATGATTCAGTTATTTAATAAATTATGGCTATAAATTTAATTTATTAATAAAAAATTATATTCAATAATCTTAATTTTTACATTAAACACAAATACAAGTAAAATGCCCAGCAACAAACATATTTTGCCAAGTTATTTCATATATATATAGACTTATTCATAAAATGTGTGTCGAAATGTGAAAAACCCATGTTCCGATCTTTCCATTTTTTTTACCCATTTCTTGGGTAAAGTCTCCCAACTATATTTGAATATGGACAATACACAATTAATTTTTACATAGTTGTAGCAATATTTCTCTTTTCCATATAATCAAGGCCAATAGGTGGGTGCTGCAAATCCCATATGTCATCCCAAATAAGTGGCCCATTATTAATTTCTTCTGCCAAATGAACCTGTACAATAATAGACAAATTGAATAAACTTAAATTGAATGCAAAATATTTTCAATGTATGACATTACCTTAGTGGCACTTGAAATGTCAATTCCACTAAATAACCTAAATGTCAACAATCATTCAGCTAATACAATCAGATAGCATGATATTTATCACTTACAATAGCACGGTCAGGGGCAGTGGCAGTTGAAGTTTGCTGATATTTGAAAATGGTCCAAGCAAAGACATAATCAAACTGGAATCCTGGTGAAAGAAGTCAACAACAACCAAAAAAAGAGGAATATAAAAGAAAAGTTAAACATATATGAATTCATGAAGTTCATGAAAATGAATGAATTTAACTTTTTAAAAGAAATTCTTGAAAATAATCATTTATTTTCTTTGATTAAAATTAATCTAATAATATTAATGTTATTAATTGTAGCTAGATTATTTACTAGGACTCCAAAGCCCGTTATGATAATTTGATCCAACAATTTAACTCCATGGCAGTATAAATTTGTGATATCTTGTTCTTTGGAATATCAAAATGAGTTGTACCCATTAGCAAACCCATTTAAATTATCTAGATGGATTAATTTTGATTAGGACTAAACTTACTAATTTGCATAACTTAACCCATTGATCTATTGAGTATTCAAGTGTGATTTTTATCTATTTTTTATTTATTTTAACGTTGAGATATTTGGATGATTTATTATATTATTGTAATTTATTTATGTTTATTTTACAGTGAATGTATACAATATATAGGAGACTATGTTTTTATTTTATATTCTTATTTATTTAGTGAGTTATATATTTTTTAACCTACTTTTTTATACTATTTTTAACAAAATTTGGCATCCTATTGTAACCCACAAACTTATATTAGGATTGGCTTGGATTAGAACTAAGTGAAATGCATTCCTATTTTGCTAGCATGTAATCAAAAGCAGCAATAGGCGAATAATACTAATAACAGCAGCAGAACATAGCAGCATATTATCAGAGGTTTTACATGAACATGATAAAGCATATCTACTTGTCTTGTCCACTTTTCACAACCATTCCTTTTAAGATATATTTGCACCACCATCTCTCCGTTAAAATCCGTTTCATTAACAATGATCAGCTTAGCACCATCATGCATAATTCATTATCTTAATTCTATAACAAAGATGAGAAAGGAACCTATTTCTGCCTTAAATCTGAAGAATCCAGGCCCAATAACTTCACTTTTGCAATCATAGAGGGAATCTACAACCTAAAGCAAAATATTAACCTTAGTCAAATGAATGACAAAAAAATTATTATATGATTTCCATAGAAACTAGCAAAAAGCTTGTACAAGTCTTTTTTCAAAAACTAAAGTGCTTTTTCCATATCATGGTCATCCATAGCTCTACCAATCAAAGCATGTTAGTTTCTCTGGATAATAAATATGGTTGACTACATGATTAATTCAGAATGGAATTAAAATACAATAGATACCACTTCAAATGCCTCGGGAATTTTTGTTGTTTCTGAACCCTCTTTACCATTCCAAGTAAGTTGGCAACTACAATTGAACTTATGGGATCATAAATGGCATTTGCAGTAACGTTCATTGCAACCAATGATGCCCCAGCAATAACAAGTCAAATTTACCCAAAGGTCCCAACATGTCACCATGCTTAACTTAGCTGCCGCATTCAAAGAAAATGAATCAAAGACAAAATGCATTAGCTCAAAAGTGTAGTTTGATTAACAAATAATAAATACTAATATTTGTTATTTAAAATTTAAACTTTTTTCCCACGATTTCACTACATCTTTGAGAATGTGTATTTGAGTTTCATACTCTCAAAATAAAGCACATCTTTTCTATAGAAAGTATAGTCCATCCAATCATTTATCCTTTTTATTAGTACCTTAATTACACTCAGCCATAAGAGATATATATACATGATGGTAAGTGAAACCATTGTTATTACCTTGGGCTATTATCTCCTTTCAAGCATTTAGCTCTTAGAAGTCCACTCTGTCCATTGAGGGGCTGCTGGCACGTCTGAAAAAAGTCAAAGCAATATTTCCAACATGTTTTGTCTTTTTGACTTGCCTAATATTGATGGGAGCATACAAATGCACAACTACTCAATAATTGGAAAGAAAATGGACTGCATTCTGACCTTATAAACACCAAGCCTGCTGTTAGAAACATCCCTCTTATAGCCCAATAAACTCTTTACCAAATGGTATTTCCCTCGCCAATTGCTAGAAATCCTCCAACATCCTCAAGCTGTCACCTTTCTGGGTCAACTTAAATGTGAAGCCTTCCATGAATCGGCAACATAAGGTAGACTTGCTTTATCCCCATAGCAAGAAGTTTCTTCTAAGGCAATATGTTCAATATCGGTGAATTTCACTCGAAAACCTACAACAAGTCAAAGATATGTACCATTGGAGACCTATTCAGTAGCCCTACCACATACAAAATCATTTACTCCACAAGGTGCTAGAATCTGGTATTTCAAGTTAATCAGAAAATGGCTATAAGGTGACAAGTTAAAATTCCATGTTCTGGTATTAAAAAGGCAAAAATATAGATCTGTACCATTGTAACACTAATATTTCTCTAACAACCTTTCTGATAATGCCTTTCTCTTCTTGTGTGTGTATTTATGTTTTTTTATTGAATTTAAATACAAAATATCTTTAACATTTCACTGCTTTTGCTGCCCCTTTTGAATTTCTCAATCTAGTTAGACAGCCCTGTGATTTAAGTATCTCATTGAGTTTTCTGTTCTACCTAATGTGAGATTCATAAGTCAACATTGCCACCTCTTTTAAGATAACTCACAAAGAATGTACCAATTAACCCAAAAGACTAGTTCATTAGGTGAGAAAGTGTTGCGATTATTCCGCACACTACGGCAAGTGCACCGATCGTTTCAAGTAATAAAATAGGTAAGTGAGTATCGTTCTCCACAGGGATTGGGGTGAATTCACAGTAATATTAAGCCAATGTGATTGAAAGTAAAACGGAATTTGTTGAAGAAAGTTGTTGTTGATTGATTGATTGTTGAGTAAAAACATAAATTAAATAAGCAGTAAATTAAATCAAGAAGTTACCAATGAAAGAGCAATTGTGGTCAGGCGCAATCCCCTTTGATTCCTACCTCCTTCACTTGACTGGTTTATTAGTTTAATTTACACAAATGATAAATCTCTCCTAATCTCGTAAATCCTAAATTATTAGCGACTTATCCCTTTAATTCGATTGAGAATCCTAATCCCTTAGCAATCCTGTCAAACTAAGCATTTAGAGAATATACCATAAGGGTTTCTTGTTATGATTGTTCAGAAAATAAGTCTTTTCTAGATTAGTTAATCCCTAATCCCTTAGTGAATTAACCCTTTAACCTGAATTGAAAACCTAATTCCTTAGTGAAATCTATCAGTTTAAGCATTTAAAAGACCATATCATAATTTGTACAGCCACACATCCCTATCCCTAGGTGATGAACAACTGTTACTCTAAACAGGTCAAAAATTAGAACCCCAACGTCCCCATTGCGAATCCTAACCCTAGATACTTAATTGAAGTGATCAGTTCCAAATAAGAATAGAAAATAAGAATAGAATAGAATAAAACAATCAAAACATTATTATTCAATACCAGTCAAATTACAGAGGAGTTCACATCAAGAAAATCAAAGCTGTTGAATAATACATGACTGTGCTGAAACCCTAGCCTTGATTCTTGACTTCCAGAGGTTTAGAATGATGGAATGTGGTTTTTAGATGAATAATGGATGCCTTCTTTAGTCCTCAGAGGCCTTGTATTTATAGAATAAATTAGTTAAGGTAACAAAGCCTAAAACTGTGCCAAAATTCGAAACAGATAAGTTTAAAACAGGCAATAGGATCTTTGTGGCGCGATCCGCGCAGAGTCCAGCGCTATTAGCGCGGGTTGTTCGAATGGGTGGCGTTGACCGCGTGGACCTCCACGCTAACCGCGTGGAGTCTTCGAATCTGAAGATCTGATGTTGAGCTTGTGGCGCTGATCACGTGGAAGTGGCGCGATCCACGTGGGTTGTTCGAGTTAAATGAATGGCGCTGACCGCGTGGGAGTGGCGCGACTAGCGTGAAGTCTTCGAGTCTGAAGGTTGGCCTTCTAGCATCTGGCGCTACTCACGCGGGATCTGGCGCGATCCGCGCGAGACTTTGAATCTTGTTTTCTTCCTTCTTTTGCTTTGAACTTCCTCTTTTTAACCTGAAATTGCACATATAGTAATGAAATGAGATTAAAGACAATTATAATGATAAACTAACTAATTCTATTCTAATTCCTAACTATTTGATTAAATTAAATTCTAAAACTAGCCTAAAACTAAGATGTGTTTGCAACACATCAGAAAGCTTCATGCCATATCAAGCTTCTTATTCTATTAGTTCTGGGAATCATAATACTAAGCAGATGATATTTTGCACTTGCAAGCATTTAAACAATGTACTTACTGAATCCATAGAGGCAACCAGCGACACTACGGCCATGATTATGCAAGTCCTAAAATGGAAAATATGGAAACCCCACTGTAAAGGGTAAGGAATTCTGAGCCATTTAGAAGTTAACAATGCATTGGATATATCAGTCCTGCAATGTTTCATGGTATAAGCATGCTTTCTGCATGCATCAGTCAAAATGTTTGAACTTGGGATATTGTGATTGCATCCTTTGTAGTTATATGCTCCCCCTGCTGTTAAAAAGGACACATATGTCCAAGTTAATGTAACACTCAAGGGAACCTGCAAATATTCAGAAGTTTATCAACACATTTTGTTAGTATATCCACATGTAATTAAGGAAAACATAACAACCTCATGTTCTCAACTAATGACACAAATGATGATGAACTATACAATCGTTTATTTTTTCCCTCTAATTTAACTTATTTATCTCCTACACTTATTACATAGTAAATCAAAGATGATCAAGGAAATGTCAATCAGAGTGTGTATAACTTCAATTTCCTGACGACAAACTTGGAGCCTAGCTGAAGAGTTCTAACTGTTTTAAACTTTAATGTGATATTGACATACAATTTCAGGATTAGCCTTCAATATAAACTGGCTCCACAAATATTGACGAGTTTGATCACACAAGTCATTAAGCTAAAGTTATTTTCTTTTCTTTCCTCATAATGTGTGGTGTGAGACTATTTGTGTTTTGAGAGGATGATCAAACACAATGAAACCAGATAAGTATTCATTACTTTTTATATGAATGATTTTCAACATGCAAGATAATAACAGTAAGCTATCTTGTTTATGAATTCCTGTCAGACAAACAGAATCATCTAAACTAGAAACCACATAAATTATATGTACTATATTACATGCCTTAAAAAAATCAAAGAGGATCATTTTAATTCATGATACTTACAACATAAATTCGAAAAGCGTGGTGTCCAAATATTGATATTCCTCGAAGATGCTTCAAATAAGAAATAAAAGAAACAAACATATGAGTTTCAGAAAACAACTGAAACCATTTAAAGGACAAAAGCCAATAATTTTTTACAAGAGACAAACACAGACAACCTTTTTAATATTACAAGAAAGAACTTCACAGTCATTTCAAAGACTTGTTGTAACACCCCGAATACCCTTAGAGTGACAATTACAGAAATGCCCTGAACAATTTCAGAAATGACGCTTATGTCCCTGGTGAAAATGACAAATTTGCCCTGGACAATTTTTGAAAATGACATAAATATCCTTGGACAATTTCAAGAATGACAATTAGGTCCCTGAGGAAAATGACCAAAATACCCTTTAGGTCAAAAATGCCCAAATGGGTAAGGAAATTATGAGAAAACCTAAGTATGGAATAAAATACTTCTAGATAACCAATTATTGATCAAGAAAGTAACAAAGATTCATAATATGAGATTTCTATAAATTTTGAAAATACTTTTAGAAAGAATTCCGGTTTAGGATATTTTAAGCGTCAGAAAATTATACAGAAAGAACAGTTATGATCTTTAGAGTTTTCTTGTAATTCTAAGATAAATAAACTCTTTTAACAAATTAGGTTAGTAATTTTACTAATTAGAAACAAAATGAACTAATAGAAATTAAGATACAATTATCTAAGAAAGTTTAGATTACATCCTAAAAATGTCACAAAG
>PYAF01005981.1:57203-72833 GCA_007407185.1 Glycine tomentella
ACAGGAAACAAAATCACAGCCACGCGATCAGCGCGCGACTCCACGCTAATCGCGTGGGTCTTTCAAAAGTTTGGCGCTACTAGCGTGGACCCTCACGCTATTAGCGTGAGTTCTTCGAGTCTTTAGGTTCGTTCCAGGCTTCTCTCACGCTGATGGCGTGGATGTCACGCTAATAGCGTGAACTGGTCGAGTCAATTAGCCTGGTTTCGTCTTCTTCACGCTGATAGCGTGAGTTACCACGCTAGTAGCGTGGAGCATTCGAGAGCTCAATCTTCATTCCCTGCATCTGGCACTGATAGCGTGAATTCCCACGCTAATAGCGTGGGACTTCAGACTTGGTTTTCTTCATTTGCTTGAGTTTCCTCCTTTTTGCCTGCAAAATGCTTAAATGGTATTGAAATTAATTCAAAGCAATTAAAATACTAAACTAACTTAATTATATTCTATTTCCTTCATATTTAATTGAAATCTATCCTAAAACTATACTAGAAACTAGATGCGTTTGCAACACATCACATGCCAAATGGAGTTGTAGTCCTAAAAGATCCAGCCACTAAAAGGACATGGACTGTCAATGGTAGCATAATCAAACATTATCTTGGTGGTGATGTTGAGAGACTCACCACTATGGTCCAATTGCAAGAAACTTGAGCTACAAAGGCGTCCAGCTAAAATGACGTTAAAGAAGCGCTTATAGGAAGCAACCTAGTACATTCTAACCTTTCTTTTTATGTTTTTTATATTATTTATTTGGTATATAGTTTGCTTAATCTTTAAAAATATTTTTTATTAAAAAAAATTTACATATAAATATAGAATGAGGTATGTTTAGGATAGTAAGAAACAACATTAAAAACAATAAAATTTTCTAAAAATGGGGGGGGGGGAGGGGGTTAACTCGCCCAAGCGAGTTAACCATGCCCTTTTTGCTCGTCTGGGCAAGTCTTCGTCTAGAACACAAAAACCAGAACGGGTGAAATCAGATTTCACCCCAATTTATCCACTTCCATCTTTTCTCCCTTGATGTGACCTCGCCTCCTTCTCCAAAACTCACCCAAGCCACTGCCATTACACCATATTTCACACACCACCTCATTTCTTTTCAAGTAAGTACTCTATTCCCTTTAATTTTAGTATAAAATGCTACCTATGGTTAGTGTGTTTTTTCTTTTTTTAATTTTCACTATAGGGTGTAATGTAGTAAATCAATTAGACATCACTTTAAGGCAACTTTTGTTTACTTTTTGTGAATATTTTTTCATATCGCTGCTCTGCTAGTTCTTCTCTACAATTTGGTATATCATATGTGTATAGCCTCTTTCAAATTCATGTACCAAAATGTGTGCACACCAATTGTTAGATGAAATGCCTCAATGTTCCTTATTTTTTGCATGAATTTTACTCCCTGCTCATGTTAGAGAGCTTGAATGAATGCTAGACTTCAGTAGTTCATGAGAAAAGACCTTTGTGCATGACTTTGAATTTCCATTAAAATGTCAAAACCATATCTTTAAGTTTAAAGCACCTAAGTTGATTCTTCATACAAGCCTACATTTGTTTGAATCAAACCTTGGAGTAACATGTGTAAAACTGTTCCAAATTGATTGAATTATTCACATGATACATGCATTGTTTAAAGGCTAAAAATTTGGTGTACATTTGAAATGGTTAAGTAGTTGATAATCTATTGCATGATTAACCATTAAATGATGTTGATTTGCTTTGGGAAATCTGATTTGGAAATCTGAAAAGCTATATCGGTTTTTGGTTAAAATGACTTATCATATTTGTTTTTAGTTCAATATTGAGATTCTTTCATATGGCTCCCAAGAAACTTTCCACCAAAAGAGCTAGGCATACAGGAGAAGGTTCAAGCTCCGAACCACCTGCAAATTTTATCTTTGATGCTCAGAGGTTCTGTAGTGAGGAACACCAAAAGCGCTTTGAAGTAATTAAGAACTGGTCATTCCTCAGAGAATGAAGAGTTCAGTTAATGGAAGGTGAATATCCAGAGTTCACTCGGAGATTGATAGGAGAAGATGGAGGCAACTAGCCACTCTAATGCAAAAATTTGATCTTACAGTTGTCTTGGAATTCTATGCCAAATGCATGGCCAACTGAGGAAGGCGTTCTTGATCAACGTTCTCAAGTACGTGGTCAGTGGATTCCTTATGATCTTGATGCAATTAATAAATTTCTAGGAAATCCACTAATCTTGGAAGAAGGCCAATTCTGCAAATACACTACTAGAAGGAACATCCTTTCAGGATTTGATGAACAGGTTATCACTCAGTTACTTTGTTCCCCCAGATGTGATTTTCCTCGAAACATTGCAGGTAATAGGATAAGACTGATGAGAACCAACACGAAAACTTTAACCCAAATCTTAATGACCTTTCTCCTTTGCAATGTACTTCCAAGTGACCATAATTTTGATTTAACTATGCCGAAATGCCAGCTCAGCTTTGGTGTGGTCTTGAAGGGCTTGAGTTCTAGCTCTTGTCATGGATCCTCTAAAGCTAACCAAAGGAAGTTCTTCAAGTTCTCCTTCTTGACCTTGAGCTTTCAATGGACCTCCATCACCCCTTCCTTCTTTAAAGGAACTTGACCTCAAGTTTGCTCTCTCACTTATATCTACATCACACAAAGAAAGATCACAAACATTAAAGGTATTACTCACACCATATTCACTTTGGCAAGTCAAACTTATATGCATTGTTGTTGATCTTCTCTAAAATCTTAAAGGTCCATCTCCTCTAGGTTGGAGCTTGGATTTCCTTTCTTGAGGAAATCTATCCTTCCTCAAATGAAGCCAAACCAAATCTCCTTCATTAAAGATCACTTGCTTCTTGTGCTTATTGGCTTGTTTAGCATATTGTTCCATCTTCCTCTCCACATGAGCCTTCGCTTGTTCATGCAATTTCCTAACATAAGAAGCTTTAGACAAAGCATCATGATTAATCATAGAAGAAGTGTTAGATAATGAAAATAAATCAAGAGGAGTTAAAGGATTAAAGTCATAGACAATTTGAAAAGGAGATAAGAAAGTAGTCTTGTGAACCACTCTATTATAAGTAAACTCAAGGTGACATAGACACTCCTTCCAAGTCCTCAAATTGGCCTTGATGTAGCATCTAAGGAGTTGACCTAGTGTCCTATTCACCACTTTGGTTTGGTCATCCGTTTGTGGGTGACAAGTTGATGAAAATAAGAGCTTTGTGTCAAGCTTACACCATAATGTCTTCCAAAAGTGGCTAAGGAAGTTTGTGTCTCTATCACTCACAATGATTCTAGGCAATCCATGAAGTCTCACCACTTCCTTGAAGAAGAGATTGACTACTTCACAAGCATCGTCATTCTTGTGACAAGGAATGAAGTGTTCCATCTTTGAGAACCTATCAACAACAACAAATATAGAATCCTTTCCCCTCTTGGATCTTGGAAGACCAAGCATAAAATCCATGGAAATGTGAACCCAAGGAGAGTTAGGAATAGGCAAAGGTGTATATAAACCATTAGACATTAATCTAGATTTAGTTTTATGACAAGTAATACATTGAGATACAAGCTTATGCACATCATGCCTCATTTTTGGCAAAAAGAAATGTTCATGTAAAATAGCCAAAGTTTTATCCATACCAAAGTGCCCCATTAAATTGTCTCATGAGCTTCTCTAATGAAGAGTTCTTTCAAAGAGCTTTTAGGAATACATAGTTTCTTTTCCTTGAACAAGAAACCATCATGTCTAAAATATCCTTGATGAGCCCCTTCTTGCACATAGAAAAAATACTAGAGAAGCCATGATCACTTGAGTACAATTTCTTTATCTGATTAAAACCAAGCAACTTAGTTTCAAGCATAGAAATCAAACAATTCCTCCTTAATAAGGCATCCGCCACTACATTCAACTTTCCTTTCTTGTGTTTAATAACATAAGGAAATTGCTCAATAAATTCAATCCACTTAGCATGTCTCTTGTTGAGTTTTCCTTGACTTTTAAAATATTTAAGAGACTTATGATCACTATGGATCACAAATTCCTTAGGTAAAAGATAATGTTGCCAAGTTTACAATACTCTAACAAGTGCAACAACTCTTGAAAATATAATGAACACTCTTCAATTAGCCAAGAGGGGGGTGAATTGGTTTTTACCAACTTTTAAAACTTTTCTTAAAACAAATTGCGGAATTAATACAAGGATCGTATCACACAAACACTCTTAATCAAAAACAAATTTTATTTCAATCTAATATGACCATGAACTGCATGTAATAAATGAAATAACTTTTATTGATTGTCAATTGATTTCCAACCAAGAATAGTGAAAGATATATTGATAAAGATTCAATTTATACTAGTTCACCTCACAACACTAGGTCAGAGTTTCCACTAAATCAAAATATTCTTTACAAACAATTTACAACATGTCTCGCTTGTCAAACCTAGACAAAGAATCAAAATCTAAACCTTGTAGATTTCTAAGACTAAGAACCAGAGAACACTTCTCTGTTCTACCCTTTAGAGAACCCTTCTCCAGAATGCTTGATAGAATCAAATTCATTTATCACAAAAGAATTACAGAACAAACCATTAAATTATTAAAAAGAAAGATTCAAGATAGACATAACCTGGGATCCTTCATGTATGAATGAATGAGAATGAAATGGATTACCACACGTTCCAGGTTGAATGAATTCTAATACTTAGAATCACTATCTTGAAAAACGCTTTTCTTCAACACATCTTCAATAGAAAAACTCAGAAATCTTGATCTTCACAAGATGTGTTTTTCAGTCAAAAATCAATCTTTAGAACTCTTAGAAAGCTTAGTACACTTTGTGAAATTCGCTTATGTATACTAAAGAATTTGTACTGGGTCTATTTATAGAAAACAGACTCAACAAGCCTTTTAAAAAAACAGTTTTAACTAACAATAATCGATTAAATTGATGATATAATTGATTATTTTGCTTATGTAATCGATTAAAGCTTTTAATTAATCGATTAAATTGTTCCTCAACTTTTTAGAAAAAGTTTATGAACAGAATAATCGATTATTACGACATGTAATCAATTAAAGCAGCAAGACACTGTTTTCTTTTTGGCTTATGTAATCGATTACAATGAATGGTAATCGATTAAAGCATAACAACATGTTTTCCAAATATAGCCTATGTAATCGATTACAATGAATGGTAATCAATTAAAGCAGCAATGCATGATTTTAATTTTACACTTTTCTAGATTTAAAATGAAAGCACGTAATCGATTAAATACTGAGTTAATCGATTAAAACAGTAAGTTTTCATTTTTTCAAAACTTCAACCATGAAAACATGAACTTTGAAAAAACATTTAAAAACTTTAGTTAATTAATCAAAGACATGTATGCATGAGGATGAAAATGCAAATGCAATGAAGGATCATAAGGAAATGCACTTGAGCCACTTAGATAATTACAAAAGCCATCAAAATAATTGGGCATGTAAAAAGCTAAAACTTCAATTCATCCTTGCTTCAATCTTCTTGCAGCTTCCTGTAAATCCAACAACTCTTTATCATAAGTGGAATAGTTTCAATATGCACCCTTCAATTTCTTACTAAAATAAGCAATAGGAATCAAAACCCCCCAATGCCTATGTTAGATGCATCACATTCCAATTCAAAAGAAGCATTAAAATTAGGCAATGCAATAATAGGTGCATGAGACAATTTATCCTTTAATGTTTGGAAAGCAATTTCATGTTCTTGCTTCCAAGAGAAACTCATGATTTTCTTTATCAACTCATTCAAAGGAGAAGCAATGGTACTAATGTCCTTGACAAATCTCCAATAAAAGCTTGCTAAACCATGAAAGCTTATAACATCCTTCACACTCTTTGGAATTAGCCACTCCATGATGGCTTTCACCTTCTCTTTGGACTCCTTGAGCACCCACTACAAAACCTAGAAACACAACTTGTGAAGTGTTGAATACAGGGGGAGCTTCATGAAGTTTGGAAGTCTTTGATACAAGATTAGTTTTAAGCTTTCAACATGCTTGAAGACTTGGAATTTTATGTAAAAGGAAAGCTATATGGTTGATCCATGCATTCATTCATTCATTCATTGATTTAACTAAGTGTTTTTCATGAAAATCAAACAAAGCTTTTAACATTTAACTAAGGTTTTAATTTGAATCAAAGGTTTTTGGAAAAATGGTTTTTGTATTGCTTTAATCGATTACATTAAAGGTATAATCGATTATTTTGTTCTTAGTTCATTCTAGAAAAGCATTCAAGAACAATGTAATCGATTACCTATCGAAATAATCAATTATTTGACCTTTGTTTCCATATTAACTGCCTTGATGAACACTTTAATCGATTACCAATGGATAGTAATCAATTACATTGCTATGCATGATATCAAGTAGTGTTGGAAGAATCAATTACCAAGGAATAGTAATGGATTACATTGGCTTAATTGAAAAAGTCATCTTCCTATCTTAATCGATTACTAAATTTAGTAATCGATTACACTATATGTAAATGCACATAAGATTTGCTGATCTAATCGATTACCACATATCGTAATCGATTACATAGTTCATTCTATTTTATAAAGCTTCTTGGTTTAATCGATTACCAAAGATCATAATCGATTACATAGTGTATTTTGATATTTTGAAGCTTCCTATCTTAATCGATTACAAGACGGATAATCGATTATTTTGCTCGTTGCTCATGTCCAGAAATTGTGTTGAACACTTTAATCGATTACCAGATTGATTTAATCGATTATATGGCGTGTTTAATCGATTACTGACAGTTACAAAAGTTTGTTATAAATAGAACCATGGCTCAGCTTGTTTTGGAACTTGATCAATTCGTATTTTGAACACACACAAGCTTTCTAAATACTTTCTAAGTGATTTTTCTGGGTTCTATGAGTTCTTGCTTGTACTAAACCATTCATAGGTTTTTGAGTGATTCTTTAAAGCAAAAAGTCTTTTTCAAAGGTTAAGGAAGAAGATGTTCTGAGACTGTTTTTGTCTTTCAACCTAAATTGTTCATTCATATGCATGTCATTCACTGGATCATTAGATTGTTTCTTTCCTTAACTCATTGATTGTAATTCTGTTTACAAATTTTGTTGTAATTGGCTATTGTAATTAGATTCTTAAAGCTTGGGACTAGAGAAGGTTTCTCTAGCTTAAAGATCAGAGTAGTGTTCTCTGGATCTTTCTCCTTAAAAATCTAATAGGGTTTTGGATTTATATTCTTTATCTAGGGTTGATAAAGGGGAGGTTCTTGTAAAAGCTTGTAAGAATATTTTATAATAGTGGAACTCTAATTCAGTGAATTAGAAGAAATTGGATGTAGCTTCATGTTGTTGAATATTTTATAATAGCGTCACTATGTTTCTTGTTCTTCACACTCTTCAGGTAGTCTGGACAGTTTCTCTTCCAATGACCAGTCTTGCCACAGTGGAAGCACATAACTTCGCTTTTGTCCTTAAGTGCACTCTTACCCTTCTTGTTGCCCTTCTTCTTCTTGGGTTTTCCTTTGGGCTTAAGGGAGTTTCCTTTTGCAGGCTCCTTAGTCTTACCCTTGGTCTTATTAGGCCCACCAATTAGAAGAGAGTGTGTCTTATCCTTTTTGATAGACACCTCAGTGGTTGTTAACATACTTAACAACTCAGGCAAGCTCACAAGCATCCCATGCATGTTGTAATTCATAATGAATTAACTAAAGGAAGGTGGAAGTGATGTGAGGATTAAGTCATTACTTAGCTTGACATCCATCACGAAGCCTAGATTTCCTAGCTTATCAATGAGTTCGATCATCTTAAGAACATGACCGCTCACACTCATGCTCTCAGACATCCTACACGAGAACAATTCTCGAGAGGCCTCGTACCTCTCATGCCTGCCTTTAACATCATACAACTCCTTGAGATGCAAGATGATAGAGGGAGCATCCATATGCTCATGCTGCTTTTGCAACTCAGGCGACATGGATGCCAACATGATGCATACTGCCATTGTATTGTCATTCATGTGCTGCTTATAAGCTTCCATATCGTAGAACTCATAATCAGCTTCCCCTTCCTTATGGGTAAATTACCTTCTAGGACATAAGCGATTTTCTTGTCCTTAAGAACAATTCTTAGGTTCCGATACCAGTCCGTAAAATTTGAACCGTTCAATTTGTTCGTATCGAGAATAGAGCATAGTGACAGTTGATTAGTCATACTATTAACTGAGAAGATGTAAAGATAAACTAATCAATATATTGTCATAAAATAAGAACAAATCATTAAAGACTTTAAATAATATGCCCCTCCCACTATTTTATCTAAGTCAATGACCCTTTTTATTTTGACTTAGGGTTATTTTATCTTAAAATTACCTTAGTGGGATTAAGAGTACGATTATTTATTTTAATCTTCGTCTGAGACCGCAAAATTAAACTAAATAATGGGTTGATCCTTATCAATAGTATCTCATACCTTCTCTTAGCATCAGGTTGACAACTCCTTGTCACTTAGTGGTGCATCTCATGCTACCAACCTGGCACTATTACCCCAAATACATAAGCCCGACTAAACCTGCAACTCATGCATTCAGTTAAGCACTAATCTGCACCTTAAGTGTTTCACACTTCTGCTGATTTGAGGGGGAGCTTCATGAAGATTCAAGTGAAGAATCAAGTAACAATAAGGCTTGAATGTTTTGGCTTTCAACATGGCTCAAAGAATGAAGATTGAAGCTTCTGATTTAATGTAAAAGGAAAGAAAGCACTATGGTGATCCAAGCTTTGAATACATATCATTCATATATCATACAAGCATTGCATCATATTGATTTTAAGTAATTGATTTGAAACTTAAGAAAAAGCCAAGTATTTTGGAAAAACAGCCTAGTACTGCTTTAATCGATTACTGCCTCAAGTGAATCGGTTATTTTGTTCATAAGTTTTCTGGAAAATCAAACATGAACACTTTAATCTATTACTCCATCGGATTAATCGATTACATGAATCTTAGCATACTTAGAAATTAGCATTCTAACTGGTTTAATCGATTACTATAGTATCATAATCGATTACATGCTTGTTTGGAAAATACAGTCACTCTGGCTTAATCGATTACCACTGACTGTAATCGATTATTTAGTTCAAATCATGTTTTGCACTCACACTGGCTTAATCGATTACCAAGGGATGTAATCAATCATCTTTCATAAACATCATTTGTACATAGGTCTGGCTTAATCGATTACTGCAGACCGTAATCGATTATTTTACATAAACACATTTTTGCTCAGTCTGGTTTAATCGATTACGTAATGGGTTAATCGATTATTTGAACTGATTACTGAACTCCTGAGCATACCAAAGGTCGGTTTAATCGATTACAGGAGCGTGGGGAGCGTTTTTAATCGATTAATTCCGTTACGAAAATTACTATAAATTGAACCCTTGCCTCTTGTGATCAACAACTAACAGAGATTGAGATTGAACTTAAACTTTTCGATATTCTGAGCTTTCTAAGGTTTCACAAAGGCAAATTCTGGGTTCATTGAGTCTTGCTTCCATTGATTCATTCATGGGTCACTAAGGTGCTAGTGAAGTAAGCTTGTTCTGTCACAAAGGCTTAGGAAAGCACTTCTGCATAATTGGTTTGCATTCAACCTGAGGTTTTTCATTCATATGCATTTCATTCTTGCATCATCAGGTGAATTCTTTCCTAGCTCTTTGTGAATGTTTAGTTTTCTGCAGTAACTTTGTAATTGTTGACTCTATTGTAAGAAGGTTCTCTTGCAAGTGGAGATAGTGTTTCTCCAAGTGGAGATAGGGTTTCTCCAAGGACAGCTGAGTAGTGTTCTCAGTGTGGGTGTGGCTTCTAAGGATCTAATAGAGTTTTAGATCTCTGAACTTCATCTAGGGTTGAGAGAAGCTTGTAATTACTTGTAAGAATAATATTTGCAATAGTGGAACTCTATTCTAGAGTTGGGTAGAAGAAACTGGATGTAGCCTCATAGGTTTTGAGGTGAACCAGTATAAATCTTGTGTTGTGATTTAAATTCTGCAGGTTTAACTATATTTGTGTGAACTCTGTTTTGCATGTGTGTTCTTGTGGCATAACAAGTCTTGGATTAATTTTGTGATAAAGATTATTGTTTGATTTTGTGATAAAGATCCAAAGGGCAATAAAACTATGATTCGAAACTCTGATTTTCATCAAAGAAATTTTAATTTACCAAGACTAACCAATTCACCCCCCCTCTTGGTTAAGTGTGAAGTGTTCCTTATTTTCCACAATTGGTATCAGAGCTAGGTCTTGTAAGATACTGAAGATCACTGCATTTTTACAAAATGAACACCTCACAAATAACCTTTAAGGAAGGAGCATCCTTAAACAGACCTCCTTTGTTTGAGGGGGAGCATTTCAGCTTTTGGAAAAACAGAATGAAAATCTTTATCCAATCCAATGATCCAGGAGCATGGAATGCTATTGAGAAAGGCCCTAGAGTGCCTATTAAGATGGTAGATAACAACATGATTCCCAAAGATTGGGATGAAATGAATGATGATGAGAAAAGAAGTGTTCAATATGATTTTAAAGCAACGAACATGATAACTTTTGCTCTATCTTCTGATGAATTTTTTAAAACCGTTCGTTGTACAAGTGCCAAGGAAATGTGGGAGATGTTGGAAATCACCCATGAAGGGACTGAGGAAGTAAAAAGGTCAAGAAAGCATTCCTTGATTCATGAATATGAAATGTTTAAGATGAATCAAAATGAGAGTATTTCTCAGCTTCAAACAAGGTTCACACATATAGTGAATCATCTCTTAGGACTTGGCAAAACATTTGATGCTGAAGAACTTAACATTAAGATTCTGAAATGCCTCACTAGAGCTTGGCAACCCAAAGCCAAAGCCATCAAGGAATCAAAAGATCTCTCAAAAATGACAATGGCTGCACTTTTTGGTAAGTTTCTTGAATATGAATTTGAATTGTCTAAACTAACCTTTGGTGAAAATGCAGAAAGGAAAAACAAGGGATTAGCATTGAAATCTGCAGCACCCAAAGTGGAGAAGGATGAAACCTCTAGTGATGAGGAGGAAGATGAAAGCATGAACTTGATTGTGAAGAAATTCAGCAAATTTATGAAGAAGAACAAGGGCAGAAAATTCTCAAGAAACAACAAGAACAATTCAGCAAACAACAGCACCAACAATTTCAAGAAATTGGACAGCAGCTATACTTGCTTTGAATGTAGCACACCTGGTCACATTAAATCAGAATATTCCATTTACTTAAAGAAATAGCAGCAAGACAGCAAAGGGAAGAAGGAAGCTAAGCCTAGAAAAGCATATATTGCATGGGAAGAAAATGAATCTTCCACTTCCGAATCCTCTGCTGATGTGGAAGAAGCAAACATGTGTCTAACCTCAATCATTCATGAAGAAGATGATGATCTGCTGGATGAAGATGATGAGGTAACCTCTGAACTTGAACAAGTTGTTTTAGCATTTCGAGAGATGCACAAAGAAGCAAAAAAGCTGGCTAAGTCTAACAACAAACTTAAAAAGAACATGGAAGATCATCTTGCCAAAATAATGGAGCTACAAACTGAAATTTGTAACCTGAAGAAAGAAAATGAAAATTAGACTTCTAGTTACAAATCAAGTGGATGTATGTGCACCTCTTCCTCTACATCTAGTGACAAGTATGAAATGTTGCAAAAAGTGTTTGATGAATATAGAATCAATCGAGGAAAAGTATATGCAACAAGTCTCAAAGAACCAAGAATTAACTGACATCTTGGAAAAGCTCAACAAGGGAAAATGTGATTTAGATGAAATGTTGAGTGCCCAAAAACAGTATGGAGACACCTTTGGTTTGGGTTATAAAAAGAGTTTCAAAAATGTACAAAAAACCAAGTTTGTTCTCCCAAAATAGAAGCAAAAGAAAAGGCCAAGAGTCAATCAAAAGAAGTTCTCTAGAAAAAGAAATAATGTTGTAACTTGTCACTATTGTATGAAAAAAGGTCATACAGCTTTTCACAGTTTTGCAAGAAGGTACCATGTCCCAAATGGTGAATGCATTTGGGTAGAAAAGAAAAAGAAAACAGCTAACCCACTTGGACCCATAAGAAAATGGATACCTATTTCCTTGAAGTAATTTGTTTCTTTTGTAGGTGTGTCTTAGAGTAAGCTCTTCTCTTTGGTATCTTGATAGTGGATGCTCAAGACACATGATGGGTGACATGTCCTTGCTCAAGAATATTACATTTAAAGAAGGGGGCTTTGTCACTTATGGAGATAACAACAAAGGAAAGATTATGGGTGAAGGGAGCATTGGTGATAGCTTAAACACCAAAATCAGCAATGTGCTTTATGTTGAAGGGCTGAAACATAATTTGCTTAGCATTATCCAATTATGTGACAAAGGCTACAAGATTTCCTTCAATCAAAATTGTTGCTTGATTTGTGATGGAAATGTAGAGCAGAATATTCAATTGGAGAAAATGTCTATTAATGAGAAAAATAAATCAAGTGTTGAAGAAGGTTCATCAACACCAAAACAATTGCCTAAGGAGTGGAGAATCACAAGAGATCTTTCACTAGACAACATTATTGGTGAAGTATCTAAGGGAGTCTCTACTAGATTCTCACTTGGAAATTTATGTTGTGACATGGATTTTGTTTCTCAAATTGAACCAAAAGATATCAATCATGCTTTGCAAGATGAACATTGGATGCATGCCGTGCATGAAGAGCTAAATCAATTTAAAAGAAATGAAGTCTGGGAACTTGTCCCTAAACCTCCATCCATTAAGCCTATTGATACTAAATGAGTTTTTAGAAATAAGCTGGATGAAAGTGGAATTATAGTCAGAAATAAAGCTAGATTGGTTGCAAAAGGTTACAACCAAGAGGAAGGCATTGACTATGAGGAAAATTATGCTCCAGTTGCAAGATTAGAAGCTATTAGGCTGCTACTTGCTTATTCATGTATTATGGGTTTTAAACTTTTTCAAATGGATGTGAAAAGTGCATTTTTAAATGGCTACATTGAGGAGGATGCTTTTACTAAGATCTTTAATCTATCAATCCTAGATGAATGATTCATGCATGATATGCTCAATTGGATTATCAGATCATAAACTTCCTTTTACATTAATCAAATTGGTCTTTAAGCTTTTCTTGGAACTTTTATCCTTGGTCATGTTGAAAGAACAAAATACTTGAAGCTTGATCCTTGTTCATTGATGCCTGGCTTCACTTGAATCAACAATCTCCCCTTTTTTGGCTTTAAACATGCCAAATCTTCAATTTGATTAAGCATTTACATATAGTGTAATCGATTACTAAATTTGGTAATCGATTATTTGAGCTTCGTTTTCATATTAACTGCCTTGATGAACACTTTAATTGATTACCAATGGGTAGTAATCGATTACATTGCTATACATGATTTCAAGCAGTGCTGGAAGAATCGATTACCAAAGCGTTGTAATCGATTACACAGGCTTATATGAAAAAGTCATCTTCCTGTCTTAATCGATTACCAAATTTAGTAATCGATTACACTATATGTAAATGCACACAAGATTTGCTGCATTAATCAATTACCACATATCGTAATCGATTACATAGTTCATTTTGTTTTATAAAGCTTCCTGGTTTAATCGATTACCAAAGATCGTAATCGATTACATAGTGTATTTTGATATTTTGAAGCTTCCTGTCTTAATCAATTACAAGACGGAATAATCAATTATTTTGCTCGTTGCTCATGTCCAGAAATTGTGTTAAACACTTTAATTGATTACCAGATTGATTTAATCGATTACATGAGTTAAATAATCGATTATATGGCGCGTTTAATCGATTACTGACAGTTACAAAAGTTTGTTATAAATAGAACCATGACTCAGCTTGTTTTGGAAGTTGATCAATTCGTATTCTAAGCACACACAAGCTTTCTAAACACTTTCTAAGTGATTTTTCTGGGTTCTATGAGTTCTTGCTTGTACTAAAACATTCATGGGTTTTTGAGTGATTCTTTAAAGCAAGAAGTTTCTTTCAAAGGTTAAGGAAGAAGATGTTCTAAGATTATTTTTGTCTTTCAACCTGAGTTGTTCATTCATATGCATGTCATTCACTGGATCATCAGGTTGTTTCTTTCCTTATCATTGATTGTAATTCTATTTACGAATTTTGTTGTAATTAACTATTGTAATTGGATTCTTATAGCTTGGGACTAGAGAAGGGTTCTCTAGCTTAAAGATCAGAGTAGTGTTCTATGGATCTTTCTCCTTAGAAGTCTAATAGAGTTTTGAATTTCTGTTCTTTATCTAGGGTTGATAAAGGGGAGGTTCTTGTAAAAGCTTGTAAGAATATTTTATAATAGTGAAACTCTAATTCAGTGTGAATTAGAAGAAACTGGATGTAGCTTCATGTTGTTGAAGTGAACCAGTATAAATTTCTTGTGTTCTTATTTCTATATCTCTATTCTCATCTTATTCATTGTCTTTAATTCTTTGAATCACATTCATTGTTCAACAAGTTCTGTTTTGAGCTATTTGATTGAGTAAAAGGTTTCTTGGTTTTAAAAGTGATAAAAATCTTGAAACTTTGATTTGAATTTGATTTTAAAATACCAAGGTTCAACCAATTCACCCCCCTCTTGGTTGTTTGAAGTATTCCTATTATTTTCACTCAGTTCCTCAGAACTGGCATTAGTGGAATGATGAAGGATCCCTTTCTTGTTATAGATGGGATTAATACACATCCTCGAAGGCAGCACAAAAGTTCTACAATCACTGCATAACAACATCAATTGGTATTTGCAAATCAGTCCTTATAATTCAATTAATTACAATTAAGCTTTCAAATTGATGTTCACAACCACAATAATAGCTCCTAACAATACATTATCTCTTCTTGGTCGAAATTCATTGAAATCACAAGTAACACTCGTCAAATAAAACAATAGGACACATAATTTTGTAATTCTTAATGAATTACAGCTAATGGTGAGTTAAAGAAGAATGTGTTGATAAGATTCATTTCATTTTAGTAAGGACAAAAAAGTAGATGCAATCCCTTAAGTGTTTGCGGTGTTGTTCTCAAATCAAAATTGGACTTTCACCTGCGTAACAATGGCTTGCATTAAATGTCAACCCAAGCAAAGAGAATCAGTAAAATGGAATTAATTGAAAACTGAAAAAGATGAAACCACCAACTCGACTTGTATACAACATGTGACAAGAAGCAAACTCATAACTAACTAAATAATTAATTGTATCTCTAACCGTAATTACAATGTCTTAAAATGTGGGTTATGACTTATGAGTATTGTAACGACCTAAATTCCTACTTATTCTTTATTAATTTTATTCTTACTTAAAGATAAATTTTCTAAGAAATGTATAATAGTAAAAATTCTAAAGCGTAAAATTTGCAAAAAAATTTGCTAATCATATACATAGCCAATGTCTCTGATACAAAAGTTTAGATAATACAAGTACACTACTTTCTCAAAAATTCAGCTTATTACAATACTTCGTTTATATTTCTTCACTACTCCAAGGCTTCACGGAACCTGTCCATCATTGCCATCTAAAAA
>PYAF01005981.1:76920-108132 GCA_007407185.1 Glycine tomentella
ATAAAGCCTCAAAGTTGTCATTTTCTAAAATTTGTAGGAATTTTATTCTAGAGTTTTGTGTCATAAAATTTGTTGATACTTAGTCAGTTAAGTGTATTCTATAATTTCATCAAGTTTCTACAAAATTTCTAGAGTTATTTGAGCATTTTTAGCCTAGGGGCATTTTGGTAACTATACCATTCAACCTAGGGGTATTTTGTATTTTGGTCATTTTCAAAAATGTCCAAGGGTATTTTTGACATTTTCATCTTAAGGGTTTTCTAGTAATTTCTACTTCATGGAAAGAGTGATATAGTTAGTTTTCTCTAAACATACTTCTATCCAATTATCATCACATTTTTAGAATTTTGGGGATGTTACAAGTATAACTCAACACAACAAAACTGGCTTGTAAGGTGAGGGACAATGGTATTGCGAAAGTAATTTTTTATGTATAACCACCGTAATTAGCGTCTTTGGCTCCCTGGTGGAATCCAAGATATCCTCGTAAGCTTCAGTCCTTTGCTAACTATTGGACTGAATATCGGTCCGGGCAATTTAAAAGATGGGATTGTACCTACTGAGGAAGAGGGCTTCTTTGAGGGCGCAGCGGAGGCTGGATTCCTGGTGGCCCAAGCCCTCGCAAGATCCGCAGTGTTTTTCGGGGCAGTCGATGCAGGTGCCCCAATAGAGATACTTTTCAAAGGGGTGTTGTTGTCGTCGCTGTTGTAAGAGGTTGGCTTTTGAGACGGTGGTGGAAAGAAGATAGGAGAACAGGAAGAGAAACGCAATCGATGTCACTGCTACCGCGATGAGCAGTATTAGGGATCTCGCGGATTTTGGCTTCGCCTTTGAGGCTCTGGGAAATGTCATTTGAATCTTAATTGAGGGACGATGGAGAGGGAGGAAAAGGACTGTTAATACTATGTTGCCATTGCTAATGAGTTAAGGGAGGGAGGCAGATTTTATTGTTTGGAAGAGAATTCTACTCTGATGGTACGGGTTACTCTTATATTTTAGGTACATTTGGGATGTTTTTAGTTGAATTTTGAAATTTTTTAAAATAACAATTAATTTTTAGTTTTTGTTTTTAAAAAAATTAAATCAATTTTTAAAATATTATTAGTTTCAAATAAACTTATTTTGAAACTTTTAAATAATATTTAAATTAGTATAAGAATATTTTGTGTGATAGTGATATCTTAAGAAGCACCTATACCTGCACCGTGTTTTCGATAAGTTCTCAATATGGGAGTTCGATAAGTTAGTTTAAAAATACTAATATTTCGATACGTTTTCGATACGTTTTAGTATTAAATAATATTTTTTTTGTATAAAGTGTATTTCATATTTGCTTTTAAACAATAAGAAAAAATAATTCTTTTACAATACAAATTGCTTTTAAATCATAGAAACAAATATTGTAAATTATAAAAATATTAAATACAAATTGAATGGTAATAGAAAATGATGTAAAATAAAATGATATAAAAAATGAATTTACATAATACAAATTTATATAAAATAAAATGAAATAAAAAAACACATGAAATTATGTGGATTAAAATAGCTCTATTTCATAGGTTTTCTTTTTGTTCGCTAAAATAGGTGAGTTAATGGAGGCTTGAACCTATGAAGCATGGATAGGTCTGTTTCATAGGTTTCCAGAAGGCCTCAAGTGCATAGTACCTATGCGCATGAGCAGGTGGTGCGACAGGAGTGGTCAAGATGATGGCACGCGAGCACCACTGGCATGCGAGCAGGGGGCGTGTGAGAGGCGTCGCGACAGGAGTAGGTGATGGCGCGCAAGACGACGTACCAGTGCGCGGTGTGCCATGGCGGTCTGGTAGCGATCGTGACTCGAACCGAACAATGATGGAGGAAGAATACCGCTGCGACACTGCCTTGCATTGTGTCGTTGACAAAGTCGAAGGGGTGAGCTGAGCGTTGGAGGAAGAACAGACTTCCCTATATTTAGGTCAGCTTTTTTTAATTTACAAAAATGCCCTTTGAACTGGATACGTAAAATGGTGTATCGTGGGCGTATCCATATCGGACGTGTATCTGATATGTTGAAGAAAAAAAATTGCACGTATTCGTGCTTCATAGGTGATATCTACAGTGAGGTGGTAGAGATACCGGTGGTGGTCGTGGTGATAGTGGCGATAGTGACGATGGTGGTCATGGTGATGGCATTGGTGGGGGTGGCGATGATGGTGGTGGTAGTAGTGACATATATGGTATTAGTGGTGATGGTGGTGATAGCAATGTATGTGGTAGTGGTGGTGGGGTGGTGTAGCGTTGTTGGTGGTGACAACAAGTGGTGATGTTGGTGGTAGCGGAGGTGGTATTGTTGGTAGTAGTGATGGTGACAATAATGATGGTGACGGCGGTAACATTAATGGTGGTGGAGGTAGCAATGCTAGTGGTGGTGATGTTGGTGGTGACAATGGTGGTGATGGCACCAAGTGGTGGCGGTGTGGTGGTGGTGGCTACAACGATGTTCGTGGTGGTTGTGGTAGCAATGACAAAGGTGGTGGTATTGGTGGTAACGATGACGGTGACTATGACATTGATGGTGGTAGCAATGACTCCTCCCTGTGGAAGCTCCCCACCAACTGTCGTTGTGCCATTCTCCACAGTTAAGCTCAAGAAGAAGCTTTTACTCCATCAGATCCTAAAACAAAACATAAGGGGTCAATCTTTCTGGTTTGTCAACCAAAACATAAAAAGACCTAAACACAAGTCAAATCACACAAGGCTAACAACAACTACATTGTGGTTTTCTACCAAATCTCACACGCATCCTAAGGCGTCACTTTCACTATCTCAACATACATATCACATTGGTCAATTGCCACTGGAACTTTTAGAAATCAGTGGTCTTACAAACATTTTAGTTTGGATGATTGTCGGGAGTACACCTTCACCACGGTATAATGGCAAGTTCTCATCGACTGGCTATTCCTTACATTTATCGGGATTGCCAAATCGACTTATTAGAAAACGCAACCACAAACTCAATGTCATATCCCCAAGAAACAACAAGTCAACGAGCATACCCTGGGTATCACTCTGTAAGGCCATCCCAAACTCTGAGGATTGTCTCTTCAAATCCCTCCTTTCCAAGGACTTATTTTATTGTTGTCGTGTGGTCTGGCTACATAGGTACTGAACATCGACAAAAGGCAAATCGAGCTCGAGAATCCATCTCGACTCGAACAAAAGAAATATTTTTAGATAAATGAAGACCTCTCCTCCCACACATGGAGGTGTGAAACCCGCCAATTGATCGTCGCCTCACGACCTCAAATTCTAGTTTGAGAAAATATTAATTGAAAAACACATTTATTTAATTTATTATCAAAATATTTGTTACTAATTTTAATTGCTACTTCAAGTTATTAAGACATTTTTTCTATAAAAAAACACATCATTTGGAAAATGATAAATTTCTACATCGAATTAAATAAGTGCAGATGTAAAATAACTTAGCTCCCATACATAAATAAAATAACATCAGTAGTGTCAGGGATAAATAACATGGATACAACCTATAATTGTATGAAAGTAAACAAAATAAATTATGCATCATTGCTAAAACAAAATATATAATATTCTTGGAGAAAACTTCTCTTAGAATACATCAAAATCAATAAAAAATCCCAGGACCAGAGCAAATCACTATCATCCTAGAAGTATTGAACTATCTAAGACATGTCCTCAGAAGGATTGTCACACTCCTCCTTGGACAACACTGCTAACTACCATTACTATGTATTGTGTATTTTTCATTATTTCTAACTTAGTATAAAAAAACTGAATTAAGTAAGTTTCATCAATTTTTAATATTTAATAGTTTTATACGTAATAATTCAAATTTGAATTAATTATTTTATTTCAACGATAATTAAGTGAAAGTAAAAATATATATAAAAATGTGAATTTCTTGAAGTTTTTTAGAGTTTCTTATTATTGAAGCAAAATTGTGTATAAGTTTCTTAAAAATGATATGACATTATGGAGATCACAAAAAATAATTTAAGAAATTCACCTAAGAAATTATTATTGCATATGCTCTAACCTTCACTTGCCTTAGTTTTTTTTTATGTTTATTTTTACTAAACTAACCCATATACATATATATATATATATGTATATTAATGCAATTGGTTAAATGGGTAAAGCTAAAAATCCCTCAAGCGAACTCTAAAAATAAGGTTTATATATTGTGTAGGTTGTGGGTTTTGTGAGTGGCCCACATGCCTAAGTTCATTTGCCTGGCTCTAATCACATGGATCTACTACATTTAGCAAAATAAAATAAGATTAAAATTAAAATTCAGTCATCTAATGTAGACTTTAACCATTAAAAAAAATATGCTAAAAAAAACATTAAACAAAAATGTTTAAAAACCAAGAAAAAAAGTTTTGCAAATTTGATTTTTATTTTTTAAAAAAAAACATATTTAGTTACAACAACTACAATGACACTTTTTGTTGTCACCACCACCAATACCACCTCTGTTATTGTCACCACCACCATTGTTGTTACTGCCATAACTGGCTGCCTTTACCATACCATCATCACTATCATTGTCATCGCCATAACTGGTTGCCACCAGCAGTGCTACCACTACCATCATCGCTATTGTCACCACCATCCATCGACATCACCATTGAGGAGAGTAGCTAGAAGGATTTGGAGGAGTGATGACTACCAAGGCATGAATGCTTGGATTGGATCATTTTTAGAGGCCAAATTACAGACACCAATGAAATAGATAGTAGAACTTACAAATAAAGGTGGGGAAGAGTAAAAGATGGTAATGAATAACGCCATGATCCTTATTGGAACGATAAGTTGAGGAGGATTCGCCACAAAGGAAAATTTCCTTGATAAGAATCAACTCGGGTTCAACCAAGAACCAAGAAGAGGCTAAGCTCTCAATTCAAGCAAATGCTTAATTTTATTCAATCAAAAGTTATTCAAAACTAACAATGTCTGAGTACTTATAGAGTTAAGCCTTTAATAAAACCTAAAAACCCATAGTTTGGGCCTATGTTAGTCCACATTGAGGCCCATTACACAAATAAGAAATTACTAAATTATGACAATATGAAAATTACGAAAATTTCAATAATTATGAAAGCTACGAAAGGAATTGCGCTAAGCGCAATATTCGCACTAAGCGAGCTCTCCTACAATCTCCAAGGTGCTCCTATTCAGCTCCTTGTGTCTTCCTCCATCCTTGCCCTTGTTAAATAGTCCAGCCATGATTCTCTTGATCATTTCTTTTTGTAAAAGCTTGATTTTGGACCTTGTCATTGGAACCTTCAATTCATGGAGTGCTTCTAGAACTTCATACTCTTTGGATAGTCCTCTATCAAGGAGGATCATGATGAGGACATGTGTGATGTTTCCTCGCAAGAGTCTTGTTGTTAGGGATCTTCTAACTACCAACCTCTTTGTCTCACCCTTTTTGTGAATAGCTGCTATGGAACTGGGTGTTTCCCTTTCTTTTGCATATGTACAGGTAGACCTAGGTTCCATATATTTTGCTTGTATTCCAAATCACCAGCTTTCTATTATGTGTATTTTGGGGATGTTGAACTTTGATGTATCTAACGGTTTCAAACTTACTACTATTTATATAATTATGCACTCTTTTATGTAGTTAGTAATTAAAACTTTATCTAATTTCTCTTCACTCTCATTCTAAGAGTATATGGTTTATATTCATAACACATTTGTTTTTATCGAGCGATTTATATTTTTGTCAAAACTAATATGTATAAAGGAATAAAAAAAAAATTAATCATGTTTTCTTAAAGTAAATGCTTCAACAATTGTATTAATGAACATATTACATTTAAATGAGTTTACGTTAAATGAAAAGTGCATGTTGATTCATAATAAATTTTAGGATGTCACAACTAGAACATTTGGACAAAAACAAGTTTGGAGACGTTGACTAATCACAAAATGTTTAAGAACCAAAATTATACATGTCGAAAATTCAGAGACTGAAACCAACCCATTTTAATATATAATAATAATAACAACAACAACAACAACAATAATAATAATCTATTTAATATATTATATATAATATGGTTTAAAAAAAATACATATAAAATATACTTATAAAAATTGTTGTTTAGTTAGTTGATTATATATTTTATTTCCTTTACATAAACAAACACTAATAAGAGAATGAATTTTTTATTACATAAGTAGGAGAAAAATATGTTTTTAGTCTCTATACTTTTATAATATTTTGTTTCTAATCTTGAAGTTTCATATCATTCAATTTATTCACTGTACTTTACAAAAGAAACTTATTTTTTAGTCCATTCTCACATAATTTTCACAAACGACATTAACTTTTGTCCGACGTGGCAAACAAAGTGCATTTTTAATTGATTAAAACGATGTGGAAAATTGATTTATTTTTTTTAAAAATAGAAGTTATTAATATGTCTCTTCCAAACACATTCAACTGTAACTTTCAAGGGTTCCATTTTGTTTCCATTGTCATTCTTTAACAATTGTTGCTGATTTGTTCTTGGGTTTTCTTTTGATTTTGTTTGTTTTTTAAACTACGCTTCCATGAATTTGCACGGTAAATATATAGTGTAATCTATTTGCCATGTAGGAAATGATGTCAACATCTCTCTGAGGAGGGACTAAAAACAAGTTTTTTTGGTAAAGTATAAAGACTAAATTGCAGTGTTATAAAAATCGATCTAGATCGATCGATCGGACTAGGACCTAGTGGCCTAGTCGGATTGGTTCCACTTTCAGACCGGTTACGCAATCGACCCGGTCATATCCGACTGGATCGGTCACTAAATCCTGGTTGAACCGATCTGACCCGATCGATTTTTAACGTTTTTTTTTTAATTTGAATTTTGGAGTATAGATGGATTTTTTTACTCCAGTAATTTTAGTTACATACTTATATATGTATCAATTTTGAATTTTTAATATAAATCGGGCTAATTAATGATCCACCAATTGGACCACTGATCCACTACCTCGATTGAATCAATTACCAAATCGGGTTTTACAACTATGCTAAATTGGATGATATGAAACTACAAGGACTAAATATAATAGTTCATGAAAATATAGATACTAAAAGTATATTTTTCTCATATAAATATTTAACATATCTTCATAGATTTTTTTTTGAGAGAAACATATCTTCATAAGATAAAATTTTTATTTAAGGAAACTAATTATATAACTTTTTTTATCAAAAGGAATCAGATTAATTCTAATAAATGATAAATATTTTTTCTTTATATTTACTACTTATTAATTTTCTATTGCTTATATTAAAAATTAAGTGTTAGATTTGTGTCCATTCAAAAATATCTCATGTGGTCTTTCAAATGTTATTTATGTTTTTTTGTCACTAGAGGGTGTGCGATAAAGTAATAATTGATTATGACATATTTATACATGAAAATGATAATCATTTATAGAGAATCACATAATTATTTGAGAAAAAAAGTTATGTACAATTTAAGAAATTTTACTTTAACAATTATTTTAATTATGTTAAAAGTCAATAAATTTATTATATATAATAAATTGTAATTGAATAATAATAATATGAATATGTTTTATGGTGCACGGGGATTAAATTCTTGTGGTTTTATATCTATTTTGTTACTTTTTTTAATTCTATTTTTCTTAAATAAGAAACCCAATAATTTTTAGTTTTTTTTTTCTTTCCCTCTTGCTTATATTTACTGTCTCTGTTTCCTTTTTCTCTGCCAAGCACACCCGTGTGGGGGGGATTAAACAGCAATATCAAAAGCAAGTCGCAATATCCTAAAACCGCTGACAACCAAGTCCATTCATTAAGTTGGTCATTGTCAAGACCTTTCCCCCACGCACAAATCCACCTCCTAAAAACCAATCGCAACACCAACCACTTTGATTTTATATTCACAACAACAAAGAAAGCAGACATATGTCTTTCCTTAGACCATTTGTTTTTTTTTTTTAAAATAAAAAAGTCATTTGTCTTTCCGCTGGTTTTACCCCCTCCAAGTGGACGTGGTCCTCTTCTCGTTTTCTCTGACTCCTTCTCTTCTTCTTCTTCTTCTTCTTCGCATTCACTCTTTTTTATTTCAATGTGATTCATTCCTTAACCTCCTATTTTGTGAAGAAAAGAATAAAAATGGTTTCGAAAGATTTGTTGCGGGTGCTTCTGTTCTTGCACGTTGTGGCTTCTTCGGTCTTGTTCCGCGGGACGCAGTGCCAGCAAATAAGTGATGATTTTGATAACCCTGTGGTTCTGCCTCGTGTCACCCAGCTCGTTTATGCCCAAATCTCCAACATGACCTCTCTGCTCAATAACGAAATCAAAAGTCGCTCCACTTTCTGCGTCAGAGATCCGTGAGTCTACTTCTTCTGTAACACGGCTTTGTTAATACTTAAGTTCTGTTTGAATAAATTTGTGTTGAGCACTTACGTCTGTTTTGATTGTGCGGAATGGAAAGGAAAAGTATCCAGAAAAATTATTTGAATTAAATTAGTATGGTAAAGATGTAGACCCATAGTGAAAATTTCTTTTCTTTTCACACCAATAGTAACTAGGGATGATAAGTGTACACATACCCGTGAATTTATGTAGGTATAGATATTATAGGACCTAATCTGTCTGTTCGACATATATCACATTCACACACCTTTTTTTTTTTTTATTAATACTCAAAGTCTCAAATATCTAATAGTGAAAAATATTATAATGAATATATCATTATGTTGGATGATTATATTCATAATTTTGTTTTTGTATGATTTAAGTTTAGATGATCCAATCTTATGTTTGTTCGTTTTATAAATTATGTATTTATGTTTTTAATGTTATGTTTAAATTATTTAAGAATATTTTTTTTTTATAATTGTAGTAATTGTTTAAATTAATTTTTTTTTATTGATTTGCTATTTTTAACTTTATACATAACTAAGTGTTGATCGAGATTGCAGATGTAAATATATAGATACCAAGTGGATATGATAATGAGATTAAAATTGCTAACAGCATAGATATGAAATCAAGTACAAATATTATTTTTAAACGCAGGTATCAGATGGATAATTCCATCCCTAATTGTATTTTTACCACCAAACCAAGGATTTGTGCTTGTTTGAATACTACATGAAATCGATTTTGGGGGCAAAAATTGTGGTATCACCATGAATTCTAGGAAGCAACAATATGTTGCCTTGGCTCCACCCGAAGATTTGTCATGATTTTGTTTCACTATGTCACCACCCCAAACACACGCACCTCAATCAAGGTTCCATCGTGGGCGATTTTGTTTCACTTAGATTGAAAAGAAAAAATAAAATAAGTTATTTCACAAGCTAATAAATAAATTAAAAATGATTTTTATAAAAAAGTTAATATGAAATTTTTTTTACAAATTAACTCATTTTATATTTCTTCTTCTTGTTTTCGTATTGCTTAATAATAGAACTTCAAGTGGTTCAGTTTATTTGGACACGTGAAACATTGTTTTGATTCCTCTGAGGTCGGTCACACTGATCTGGAGAGATAAAAAAAATCATGATTTCATCTTTTTGGAAGACGAAAATGTCGATAATTTTAGTTTCTATTTTTTCTGCGACTAAATGAATATATGAAAAGGGTTAAATTGATTGACTTTTTTTCGTGTTTCAGTAACTAAAATAAGGGACTAATGTGACCGTGACCGATGCCATATTTTAGGAAACTAGGATTGTTTTACTGTTATTTGGATACTAAAAAACAAGTCACTTAAGTCTTGCTTCATTTTTTTTTACATAACTTCACTTTAAATATTATTCTTCAAAAGTTTAAAAACTATATCTTTTTTCCTTTACCGTTAGAGATTTTTAAGCAGAAAAAATAAGGAATTTCATGATAATTGATGAAGGAGTTCAATGAGATATATTGATGAAGATGTTTCTTCTTTGTTGCTTTTCCATATTTTATTTTGAAATTTTGACTTTTTTTTTTTTTTTGCTGAATTTTTGAAAATTTTGACTACTTATGCTGGGGTCCTTGATTGAGGTTGTGTAATACTTGTTTGACATTTAAAGGTGTCTGTTGGTCCTCTGAATTAATGATGAATGATTTTATAAGCTGTGGCTTCAGATTTAGTTTCAGGGAAATAAAACCTTTTCTTTATGGAGGTAAATAAAACTTGGGAAGTATAACATATGTGATGCATTAAAATAACTCATAATGTTGTGTAGAAATATAAACTGATTTGATTATGAAATTTGATTTTTCATATTTTAGGGATGCTGATTGGAATAAAGCATTTAATTTTTCTTCTGATTTGGGCTTTGTGTCTTCTTGCATTCTGAAGAATAAAGGTATGAACTCCAACAACTAAAGAGAAATGATACCATTTGTTCATTTCATTTCTTAAAGAAGTGCACAAAAAAAGAAATGGCACAATTTTTCTCTTTTCTCTTTCATTTTCCTTTATTCTGTTTACCTGCATCCAGTTAACATGTTCACTTTGTTTGGTCCTCAAATCTGAATGTGCTCATGTTATTCTTAATTTCTTTTCTTTACCACTGTTTCAATTCTAATACCACTCTTCTATGCTTTGGAATCTGATGATTCTTATGTAAACACAGGAGATATTACACAACGCTTGTGTACAGCAGCAGAAATAAAGTTTTACTTAAATAGCTTATTGGAGAGGTCTAGGAGTGCCAACTATTTAAAGCCTAACAAGAACTGCAATTTAAACTCATGGGTATCTGGTTGTGAGCCAGGATGGGCCTGTAGTGTTCCCACAAGCCAGGAAGTTGACTTTAGAAATTCACAGGAGATACCTGTCAGAACTACAAACTGTCAAGCATGTTGTGAGGGGTTCTTCTGCCCTCATGGCATCACGTGCATGATACGTAAGTATAACGAGAATCTTCAATAAGCTTTTCTTCATTAATGAACTGTAAATACCTTCTGCATGATTATATACAACATATTAGCATCTACCTACTTCATAAGAAGTTTATTGTAAATTAGCTACTTCCTACTTCACAAGAAAGTTTATTGTAAAGGGTATAGGACTACACATGTTAGGAATCCTCTGCTAGAAAAAGTATTAACTGGGTAGTAAGAAAGAGATTGAGAAAGTGTTTGGATAGAACAGAAGGAATGTTCCGCATGTTTATTGATCTGCAGAATTACAAAGGTAAAACAGGGAAGCCCTCTTCTCTCTCACAAGGACAATTCCTTGTTTAACAAACAAGCTCAATGCTGAATATAACTACCTTCTCGAGGATCTATTTATCCTCCTTCTAACTAACTTCCCTAACCGAATTAACTGCTTCTAACAGTATTAACTGATCTAACAACATTCTGTTAGATCCTTACTGAGTTTTGTTCCTCCTCCTATACACTAATAAAGGTCTAGGTTCAGTTTGAGACTGACCTTGATCCTCTTTCCTAACAATACCTCCCCCATCAAAAAGAACCTTGTCCTCAAGGTTGAATTCAGGAAATTGTTGCAGAATGTTATCTCTGTCTTCCCAAGTTGCTTCTTCTGTTGATTTGTCTTGCCTCTGGATCAACAACTGCTGTACTTGTTCCCCTTCTTGTTCAATCACTCTAGTACCCAGCACCTGGTATGGCTGCAGTCTAGTGGAATGCCCTTGCAATTCTGTGGGAAGCTCTGCCTCTACTGAATGTTCTCCTATTGCCAATTTGAGTTGAGACACATGAAAAACAAGGTGAATTCGGACCTGTGCTGACAGTTGTAATTGAAAAGCCATTGCTCCAACCTGCTTAACCACTTGATAAGGACCATAGTACCTGGCTGCCAACTTAGGATGCAACCTAGTAGGCATTGAAGTTTGTCTATGTGGCCGAATCTTCAGATTCACCCAATCCCCTACCTTTATCTTGGATCACCTATGAGCATCAGCATATTTAGTCATACGGTCTGCCCTCCCCAAATGAAATTTCTGTTGTTTCAAGGCCTCATCCCTCTCCATCAAGTCTTGTGCTACAGTTTCTACTAGCACTTCTCCTCAAACAAATCTTGTCAAGGTACTGGACCAGATTAAGAGAAGAACAAAGGAAAAGAATGAATCTTTATTGCTGAATTGGAGACTAGCTCCTGCTGTTACAGTTGTGACTATTCGAGGTGTCACAGCCTCCTATTACTTTCTGCTTACAAGCTGCCCCTTCCTTAGCCACCCACCTCCTATTTATAATTTCTGACCCCTCCCCACAGTTAGTATAACTAACCAACTAACTGTACAACCAGTATACTAACTAACTAAAACAGAATATTAACTAACAGCTTATCCTGGATCCTATCACCCTCACATACACCACTTCAAATGGTGTACACCTTGGTGCCCCTAGATAACTGGTATTATACCAGTATTCTGTCCAAGGTATAAACTCAGCCTAAGTTTTTGGTTGCTCAGAACTAAAACATCAGAGATAAGTCTCCAAAGTCCCATTCAACACTTCAGTTTGCCCATCCGATTTAGGATGATAGGCTCTACTCATCCTCAAGACGGTAACTCGTCTCCTATATAACTCTTGCCAAAAATTACTCACACTCCTGAATGCCCTCCTGACAGAGAGGAATGAAATTCCTGTAGCAGCTTTGGAATCCATTCTGAATTAGCTGTCAACACAAGCTTCCCCTTTATAATAGAGTCTATCATGCTCCAAAGTGTACTTGACATGAGTTAGGATTTTGTTGAAGTTCTTCTTTAATCTTAGATAATGTTGGATCCCTTTGAATTTCCTTGTCAATCACTGACACCTCCTGCCAATAGGGCTTAGATAACCCTTGCAACTCCTTTTCCTCATCCATCCTTGACAAAGCATCAGCCACCTTGTTGGCTGCCACCATTTTGTACACAATATCAAATTCATACCCCAACAGTTTTGCTAACTAGTTTTGCTGACTTTGGGTAGTAATTGTCTGCTCCAACAAATATTTTAAACTCCTCTTATCTGTATAAACCGTGAGCTTTCTCTGATCTGTATAAACGGTGAACTTTCTTCCTATCAGGTAAGGTCTCCACTGTTGGATGGCTAGAACTAGAGCCATCAGCTCCTTCTCATACACTGATTTGCTCAGAGAAGATTCAGACAAAGGCTTGCTGAAAAAAGCTATGGCTTTTTTATTCTGAGACAAAACTGCTCCTATCCCTCTCTTCGAAGCATCACACTCTATTGAAAATGGATGAGAAAAATAGGCATTGTGAGTACTGGGGCCTTAGTAATAGCCTGCTGTAATTGTGCAAAAGCCTCAAAACTCTCTGGGGACCATTTAAAATTCCCTTTTTGCAACAAATTTGTTAGGGGCCTTGCTATCTTCCAATACCCATTTATAAACCTTCTATAATAACCAGCTAGTCCCAAAAAACCCCTTAAAGCCTTGACTGTCTTAGGGATTGGCCGTTTCAGAATTGCTTCAACCTTCTTACTGTCCATAGAAACATCTGTATCAAATCATATGACCCAAGTACTCTGTTTTCCCTAACCTGCACTTTTTAAGATTGACAAAAAACATCTCCTTTGCTAATATCCCCAATACTGCCCTTAAATGAGTTAAATGATCAGCCCAAGTCTTGCTACACACCCAAATATCATAAAAAAAACCAATACAAACTTCCTTAGATAAGGCTGTCAGGTAGAATTCTGATAAGCACCTTGAGAGAACCACACCACAAAAGTTAGTTATCCTAGCTGTTCTAACTAACTGACAGTTACAAAGGCTTTTAGCTCTTCCAAGGATATTTCCTAACATACCCCTTTCCTCATCTATCAATACCCCCCTTCAAGATGGACCTTGTCTTCAAGGTTCAGTTGAGGAAAAAGCCCTGCCTGTCATCAGCAAGGGTTTCCTTCATCCTCTTCTTCCATAGTCATCAATTTGAACTATTTATTCTTACACACATGAACAGGATTATACTTCTCTTAACAGGTGAAACATTCTTCTTTCCTCATCTTCCAATTTAATTTTGCAGGTGTCAAATTATGGAAGGTTCTTCTACCTTGTCTATCATCCATTGGATCTTGTTTTAGCAGCATTAGTAGGTTTCTCAGTGCTAATCTCTTCTTTCAGCCCCTTGACAAATACCTTCACCAAAAACGGTTCCTCCAACCCCTTCACCATTCTGACATTCTTTTCGAATTGACCTCTAAATTCTTGCACTGTTTCTTCCTGTTCCAGCACCAGCAATGCCTGAAAAGGATTCCCTAGGTTAGATGCTTGAAACCTTTAGGAGATTATGATCTTGAACCCTTCCCAAGAATGGTTTGGGTTCCAAGATTCCCACCATTGGAACCACCCTAGAGCTTCTCCGTCCATGACAACCATTACCGCTTCCAGCTTATCCTCTTCTCATGGCTTGCAACCGAAAATACCTTTCTATCTTCATTAACCAGCCCATCGGATCTTCTTGCACAAATATTGGCATTTCAAGAGTTCTCCACCGATTGCCTCCATGCGCAACATTCCCCTTTTTTTTTCCTTCCTATCGAATCGTCCACGTGAACATTCGATTTTGGAGATTGTTTCTCCCATGCTGCCGCTAATCGCTGTATCATCCCTTCTATCGAACTCAGTTGCGACTCTACCGCTTCGCGATTCTCCTCCATCGCCTTCTCCATGGCTTCCATGCATGTCTCCATTCTCGTGTTCGCCTTCGTCACCATTAACTGTTCCAAAGCTGCCAGATGGGAGTTTTTGTGGTGTGATTATCTCAAGATGCTTATCAATTGGCATCAGAGCCATAACACATTGAAAAGTTGCAGGGGCATTGGTTAATTTAGAAGGCATTACTACAAGCTCATAATGCCCTTGATTTGTTCTAAAAGCTGTTTTTGGTATGTCATCCTAAAACATCCTAATCTAATGGTACCCAACTTTTAAATCAATCTTTGTAAAATACTTGGCCCCATTCAGTTCATCTAACAGCTCCTCTATTACTGGAGTTGGAATTGTGTCTGGTATTGTAACTTTATTCCAAGCTCTATAGTTTATAAAAAATCTCCAGCTACTATCTTTCTTTTTTACTAGTATCACAAGATTAGAATAGGGACTGTTGCTTGGCCTTATAATTCCAACATTCTGCATATCTATTACTTGTTTTTCTATCTCATTTTTTTTGTAAATAGGCGTACATGTAAGGCCTGATATTTACTGGATCCACTCCAACTATGATTGGAATGCGGTGGTCCACCATTCTGCTGGGAGGCAATCCCTTTGGATCCGAGAAAACTTGAGCAAATTCATCCAGAATTGCTTCAATTGCTGTTGCTCCCCCTCTTGTTCACACTGGACTTGATTCAGCCCCATTGCCTCAGCTGGCTCAGATTCCATCACCCACAGCATTGAGACAGCCTCTATCTCTGTCATCTTTATCAAAGCCTGAAGAGATATCAAAGTTTTGGACAACCCCGGACCCTTCTTATTTCGTTAACCTCGTCTTGTAGCATGAACTTCATTGTGAGAGTTTTCCAATTCACCTTAACCTCTCCCGAAGTTGCCAACCATGCAACTCCTAAAATCAAATCTACCCCTCCTAACTGGAATAGGAAGAAATCCTCCCTTAATTCATACTCTCCCAACTGCACAAGCAAACCTTTGCAGCACCCTTGGGCCCTCTTCCTGTTTCCATCCCCTAATGTAACTCCATAGGACTTTGTTGGCTCCACATGCAGTCCCAACATTTGTACTAACCTTGGGGAGATAAAATTGTGGCTTGCACCACTATCTATCAGTACCAACACGCTCTTTCCATAAATTGTGGCTTCCAATTTCATGGTTTGAGGTTGGGTGAGCCCTCTAGCTGAACAAAGAGACAAGTCAAGCCATTGACAAGCTATCTCAGCCTCCTCCGTTTCTTCTTCTTCCTTTCTTTTTTCTGTTTCAATCCTCATAATCTCTCCTTCCTCATTTATTTGTTCATCTTCTGCTAGGTTCACAATCCTTACACTTTTCTCGGGGCACTTGTGTACTATCCCAAAAGGTCCCCCACACTGAAAACACAATTTTTCATCCCTCCTCACATACTCCTGATACGGCAAATTCCTTTGCCCCCATGAGCTATTATCCTTTTGCCTACTAGTAGAATTCATTGATCCCACTTTGCTTCCTTCGAAGCCTCTCCTATTCTGTTACTGATTTTGTTGTGATTGATTCAAGCCACCAACCGATGCGCCTCGCAAAATTGTGCCAGCCCCAGATTGAAACCTGAAACCAGCGTTCTGATTTCGCGAGTCCCCATATTGCTGATCCTCCTTCTCAGTTTCTTCTATATCATACGCCAACTCCATCGCCCGCATCAATTCTTTTGGGTCATGAGGCCAAATCTTTCCTCGGATACTTTAGTGAAGCCCTACCTGAAAATACCCCAACAATTGCTCCTCCGAAGTCGAAGCTGCTTGAGCCACGAGCAACTCGAAATATGAACGTACTCCTTAACGCTTCCTTTCTGCCTCAAGGTTGCGAATCGCTCATACACAGTGCCACACCCATTGCTGCCATCCCTCCTTAACAGCGCTACTGCGAATTCCTCCCAAACCGGGTTCTTGGTACTTTTCCACCAATACTGGTACCAATGTACAGCATTGCCGTCCATGCTGATGAATTCCAACTTCAATTTTTTTGTGGATTTGACTTGTTGGACCTCAGAGAAATTTTCAGCCCGTGCTATCCACTTGAGAGGGTCGCTTTCCTCAAACAATGGCAATTCCACCTTCTTCGCCCACTCACGAGGTGTCCCCTCCAGCTCCGCCTCATGGGTTTCCACCTCAGTTTTCCCTTCCACCGATTTCTTGCCACTATGTTCACCTTCCTCGGTAATGCCTTGCTTCTCCGTTTACTTTTGAGCATCGCCTTCATGTCATCGATGCCATCCACACTCTTCTTGATTTCAGCAATGTGATTCCCCTGTTCACCGGTCGTCTTCTTTAGGATTTCAATTGAGGATTCCAGCGGAGTGATTCTAGCCTCATTTCAATCCATGTCAAGTCGGAACAATTGTTAGGAATCCTCGGCTAGAGAAAGTATTAACTGGGTAGTAAGAAAGAGATTGAGAGAGAGTGTTTGGATAGAAGAACAGAAGGAATGTTCCTCTTGTTTATTGATCTGCAGACTTACAAAGGTAAAACTGAGAAGCCCTCTTCTCTTTCACAAGGGCACTTCCTTGTTTAACAAGCAAGCCCAATGCTGAATCTAACTTCCTTCTCGAGGATCTATTTATCCTCCTTCTAACTAACTTCCCTAACTGAATTATCTTCCTCTAACAGTATTAACTGATCTAACAGCATTCTATTAGATCCTTACAAGTTTTGTTCCTCCTCCTATACACCAATAAAGGTCTAGGTTCAGTTTGAGACTGACCTTGATCCTCTTTCCTAACAACACAGCCATAATTTTTTTTTTGACAGAATTCAGTGAGAATTTACAAAGATTTAAAGGTGGTTGTTGGATAAGTCAAAGTGGTGGGAACCAGTTATCTATGCAAATGTTAATTAACAATGACAATTCATTCTAGGAAAAAAATTCTGAGAAAAACATACTGGTATTCTATTCTGTTGTAAAGGTCCAGTGAGGAAATTTTGATTGATGGGTAATCCATATGGTTTTGGAACTAAATCTGATGTTATGTTAGTCAATGAAATAAAATAAAATATAAATCAGCTGCCTTTTCTACGATAATATCTGTAGTAAAATTAAAGCATATTGACATCATATGTAATAACTATATTGCTTATCAGTATCCATGCAAATGATGTTTCTAATGCTTTCATGTTTTGTGGTATTTGAAATATTTTTCTTGAAGCTTGCCCTCTAGGTTCTTATTGCCCTCTTGCTACACTCAATAATGCAACTGGTGTTTGCGAACCGTGAGTTGTAATTCTTGCTATATGGTCTGTTACTCTGTTTATGTGTACAGTTATTATTTGCATTCTTTGTATAGAAGATTAGTTGACAGATAAATTTCTGCAGATATCTTTATCAACTGCCTCTGTTGCAGCCAAATCATACCTGTGGAGGAGCAAATATTTGGGCTGATGTTAGTAGCAGTAGTGAGATGTTTTGTTCAGCAGGATCGTATTGCTCCACAATTACCAAAAGAATTCCTTGCAGTAGTGGGTATTATTTTATTCCAACCATTGGTTACTCCTAATAGACTGAAATAAGTTGGACCCTGGATAAAGTAATCCAAAGTATTTAAGATACTGGATGACATGACCTTTCATAGTTGCACTTGAACACATCATACTTAGTAGTCAGTAAAAAATGAGCGCTTTAGTTTATTTATAAGTATACTATTATGTTCTTTTGATGGTCATAAAAACAATTATACTGCCTTTGTTTTCATTATCCTGATACTTTGAAACTTCTCCCTTGTTATTTCAGGCATTACTGCAGGATGGGTTCTACATCTGAGCAAAGTAAGATCCCATGGATTGTATTGTGCATTATGGCAATTAGACATCTGTGTTTAGTCTTTGATTCTCTCATAAGCTTCTGACCAAATGTTTCCGAAGTTTATGACCATATACTGATTGTCTTGTAGGATGCTTCAAGTTGAGTTCATGTGATTCAAACACTGTGACCCAAAATATGCATGCACATGGAATTATGCTCATTGTAAGTTGTTGCCTCTTAATGATGGATTATGGAATTGGAAAATTAGTTTATATAAGTGCATTTATTAGTCGAATTTGGACTTAGGGCCTAATTCAACCCTAAAAAATCGGCTTGTGAGAATTGCCCAAGTTTTATAAGCTCTATTTATGCCATATCTCTAATTGATGTGGAACTAAACCATCATCCTTGAGGATGCAATTAAGGCAGCTCCCAAAGAGGCCACACAGGCCATGTTGGTAGAAGTTAACAGTCTTTAACTGCTTATGCAGGCTGCTTTGAGTACTTTGCTACTCATTATCTACAGCTGTTCTGACCAAGTTCTCACTACTAGAGAAAGGAGAATGGTCAAGTCCAGAGAAGCAGCAGCCAGAAGTGTAAGGAAGACTGCAAATGCACGCCAAAGATGGAAAGATGCAAAAGATGCTACTAAGAAGGGTGCAAGTGGACTGCAAGCTCAACTATCACGAACATTTTCTCGAAAAAAGGACTTCGTAGACCCTGATGAAATTAAAATTTTGAATCAACCAACTACTGAAACAGATATTGAATTGTTTTCACATGCACATCCTATTACCTCAAACATGGTTGGTAGTTCATCAGCTTGGCCAAAGGAAAAGGGAAAAGAACCCGATGATCTGATGCAGATGATACATAAAACAGAAACTGATCCAAATATTAGGAACAACGTTTGTGTAGAAATAGAAACTAGAGATAAAAATGTTACAGCAAGAGTGTCTAAAGAAAAGCAACTGCATACTCATAGCCAAATTTTTAAGTATGCATATGCTCAACTTGAGAAAGAGAAGGCTCAGCAACAAGAAAACAAGAACCTTACCTTCTCAGGAGTAATTAGTATGGCTACCAAAAGTGAACAAAGGAAAAGGCCTTTAATTGAAATATCTTTCAAAGATCTAACTCTCACTTTGAAAGCACACAATAGACATATATTGAGATCTGTTACTGGGAAAATTAAACCTGGCCGCATCACTGCTGTCATGGGTCCATCAGGTGCGGGCAAGACAACTTTTCTTTCAGCAATAGCTGGGAAGGCATTTGGATGCAAGGTGACTGGTTCCATTTTTATAAATGGAAAGAATGAATCAATCCACTCCTATAAGAAAATTATTGGCTTTGTGCCACAAGATGATATAGTTCATGGAAACCTGACAGTGGAAGAAAACTTCTGGTTCAGTGCACTGTGCAGGTAAATCACATGGTTTGAAATTCCAGATGCTGTATATTCTCTGTTATTTTTTTTTTTTCAAGTTTATGCATTAAACATTGGCGGTCTAGATTTATATTTAATAGATTCTCCTTCTTTCCTACTTAATCCTGGATTAAATTTTAGTTCCAGTTATACTCTTCCACTTACATGTTTTGTGACCAAGTCAATATAAAAGGAGTAGCTGGTATAAACATAAGAGACTAAGACAGTTTACACGAAACTTTATTATCAGGTATATCTTAAATACTTAATGATTCGTATTAGGTGAGAAAATGAAGAAATGAAGTGTATTATTGACTAGAGGAAAATCATGGGGTTTCTTGGTCACCATTTGCCAACATGCTTTAAGTTTTGGTGGCACTATGATAATTTAATTTGAGCCTATGTTGTGGAAATAGAATATTTAAGTTATCATTAAATAGCCTTTTAAGTTTCTATTCGTATTTATTTTTAGATAGTCTAGCAAGAAGCAGCATTTTTGAACTTATTATCATCATCTTCTTAGATGCTTGCCTACTATATCAATTTTCTTTTGTCTAGACTAATTCCATGCCCTTATTTGCTAATACTTGGGTACATATTATTGTTTGTGCTAGCTTTTGTAAGTTTCAATATTTTGGTACTAAAATGAAATTTTTTTACGGTGAAAGGCTACCTGCTGACTTGCCAAAACCAGACAAAGTTCTGATTGTTGAAAGAGTTATTGAATTCTTGGGGCTTCAATCTGTACGGAATTCTTTGGTTGGAACTGTAGAAAAGCGAGGGATATCTGGAGGCCAAAGGAAGCGTGTAAATGTGGGATTGGAAATGGTCATGGAACCTTCACTCATGATCTTGGATGAACCCACATCTGGGTTGGACAGTGCATCATCTCAACTCCTTCTTAGAGCACTAAGACGTGAAGCTCTTGAAGGAGTGAACATTTGCATGGTGGTTCACCAACCCAGGTGATTCTCAATTCCATGTCTTCTGCATCATGGAGATATGGCTAGCCTCATTTATGAATATATTATTTTTCAGTTGATTTTATATATTTTTTAAAATATAAAAGTAGGGAATAGTTGTTCAGCAGATAGTAGCTGCTAATATTTAGAATACTAGATTTTTATATTCTTAACATGTTTCCTGTGGAAATAAATTTCATTCAACTGATCTAGTCATCATGTTGGTTCAGAAAGTTTAGAGCCAGGGTAGCCCAGAAAATCAAAGCAATATTTCAAGGCTGTATAATTCTGGTTTTGGGGTAAGATATGACCAATAAAGTGGGTATATTCAGGACTTATTACCAGAATATTGGCGATGATGGTCGAAGACCAACTTGGCTTCTAGAGGGATTTTGGATAATATGAGAGCTTAGGCTAGATCTGAACAATATTTTATAAATATTTTCTAGGAAAGAAATTCAGGAAAATTGGGAAGTAGAGAGAGAATTTTGGGGGATTCATAGAGAATATAAATGCAATAAGGAAGGAAGAGGGAGTATAACAACTAACAAACACTATGGGAATTGATTGGGGGGAACTAGTACCATGAGTGCTTGGTTTGTCTGTGTTTTCTTTTCAGTTTCTGAGTGTTCTATACGCCTATACACTTACTAGACCCCACTGATCTGAAATCATCTTGATATTGGCCCAGAAGAAGAGATACACACCTGTTTCTGAGCTTTATGTGATTCTTATCAAGTTTCCATTACACACCTCTCTCTGCATGGGTGAGAAACCTGAAGATTGATGTCGTATTCCATGCATTAATTTGGAATTGTGGACAGTATGATTTGTTTCAATTTGATTAATTAAGGATTTAACCTTTTCCTGTAGCTATGCTTTGTCTCAGATGTTTGATGACTTGATACTCCTGGCAAAAGGTGGTCTTACTGTATATCATGGATCAGTCAAGAAAGTTGAAAAATACTTTGCAGACCTTGGGATAAATATTCCAAAGCGCATTAATCCTCCAGATTACTTCATTGACATTTTGGAGGGCATAGAAGTACCTAGTGGAAGTTCAGGAGTCAGTTATAAAGAGCTGTCAGTTAGATGGATGCTTCATAATGGATACCCTGTACCTCTTGATATGCGGCATAATGCAGCACAATTTGATATGTATGCAACTGTAAACCCAGCTAAAGAAACAGACCCTGATGGCTCTGGCCATGAAGAAAGAAGCTTTGTTGGAGAATTATGGCATGATGTGAGAAATGATATGGAACTAAAGAGGGAGAAAATAAGACTCAATTTTTTAAAATCAAAGGATTTCTCTGACCGCAAAACTCCTGGTATATTCAAGCAATACAAATACTTTCTTATACGGTAAGCCATCAAATGACTTCAATTATTTGTTAACTTGAACATTTTTCAGAATTCAGACTGCTAATTAAGATCTTCCTTAATATGGGCCATTTTTTCCCTGGAGCATTAGAATTATCTTGAAGAAAATAGTTTTTCTTTTAAAAAATGTAGCATGGATAGCGTCAGTAGATTTTGTTAATGCTGCAGATTGAAAAATTTTATTTGAGTTTTCACGGTCTAAATTTCTGTGTGGTTTAAGGGAGGCCTGAAGAAATGGAAGGAAAAGTACAAGTAAAACCTTTTCTTCTGAGAAAAATATGGTTGTCATTGCCTTGCCCCACTCCTTTATTGTGTTTTGGGAACTAAAATTGATTTTTTTTTATGAAACTAAAATGTAATTTAAATGTCAGCATGTCTTTTCTCAATTAAGTACCATTTCCTATTGATGAGAGAGAGTAGCAACTAGTCTTTTAATAATGAACTGGTCTTCTCAATTTGGTTTCTGCATTTTCTTTTGTTAGTTGGTGGTACCCTAATTCATGCCAATGTTGTTTCAGGGTTGGTAAACAGCGATTACGAGAGGCTAAGATCCAAGCTATAGATTATTTAATATTGTTACTTGCTGGAGCCTGCTTAGGATCACTTACTAAAGCAAGTGATCAGACATTTGGTGCAGCTGGATACACCTATACGGTGATTGCTGTATGTAAGTTAATTGACTTCTAAGGATTATATCATTTTTCTAAAGCATTACAAGTTAATTGACTTATAAAGAAAGCTACAGAATACTCTTCATGTTATATCAATTTTCTTTGCTATTGTATGTTTTGAATTATGTTGGAAACTAGTCAGTGATAATGCAGTTTTTATTTTTCTCTGTAATAATTTCCCAATAATTTTAAGTACGAGCCTTGCACGATAGTAAAGTTGTTACCTTGTTGCCTAGTGGGGTTTAAGGCGGAGCACATCTATCCTTCTCATACCCCACCAATTGGTAGCCTCATGCAGTGGTGCCCAGTATCTCAATAATTTAAAAAACAAATATATACTAACAAATTTTCGGCTGCAGACTAAGATTATTCATGTGTCTACTAAAATTGTATTATTGTGTTAGTTTAAAATTATATGGTTGGCACCTATTTAAAATTAAAATATTACTATTTAATACCTCTATTAAAACATCATTTTGTTGTCTCTGGAAAATTGTTTTTGAAAATCACAGCACAAAACATTTGTACAAAATGAAGAATAAAATCTGAACATACAAATACTTGATAGAACAAAAACTTGCATAAGAATGACTTGGGGTCTGCTTGTTTATTAGAAGATAACTTCATTTGCTGATGATCCCCAAATTTCAATTTTGAAGTAATTGTTTAATCCAAATATGCTTACAACTAGCTGTAACGATCTATTTAAATAGGCCCGCTTTTGGGGAACGTCTTAGTTCCTCATCAAGTGCCTGTGCCTGAGAGAAATCTGATCATATTGTGATAGAGGACTATCTAAGGATCATGATGATGGAGGTCCATTACAAGCCAAAGGTGTAGAAGGAAAGTTTGAAGCACTTCCTTTTGTGAGCTTTGAAGAACCCATGACAAGAGCTAGAATCCAAGCCCTTCAAGACCACATCAAAAGCCTTATTTTGTTGTAAAAAGCAAGTGCTGTCTGTAATAATCGATTACAACGTTTCTGTAATCGATTACACAAGCTAGCTGTCTGTCTGTCTGTTTTAATCGATTACGATGTATCTGTAATCGATTACCAAGTTTTTCTGTTTGTTGTAATCGATTACGACGTTGCTGTAATCGATTACACAGTGCTGAAACGCTCTGTTTTAATCGATTATGCTTCGTTTTAATCGATTATTTTCATTTAAAATGGTATTGCAGCTTTCCTTTTGTTGTTTTCATGTAATGGGCTTTGATATTTCCGTAAATAGGCCTAAACCTACGTTTTTAGGGGTTTATTAGAGGTCTAGCCCTATAAATACTCAGACTTTGCTATTTTTGGTTAACTTTTGATTAATGAAATTGAGCTTTTGCTTAAATTGAGAGCTTAGTCTCTTGTTGATTCTTGATTGAGGCCAAATTGATTCTTATCAAGGAAGCTTTCCTTTGTGGCGAATCTTCCTCCGACTTATCGTTTCGATTGGGGATTGTGGCGTCATTCTAAACCATTCCTTAGTCTTCTCCATTTTTCTATTTGAATTTCAAACCCTAATTCATGGAGTCTTGAAGATTACAATTCGGAAACGATACGAGCCAAGCATTCATGTCTTGGTAGTCATCATATTGCCATAACAATGGGTGTAGACCGTAGTTGATAATCAAGTTTCTCCAACTGGCTTCTTCATTTGTTGACATGACAGACAATTACTATTGAATTCAAGATGATCAGATGTACCTTGACTGAAGAACCTGAGCTCCATAGAAGCTTACCAGGCTAAGTAGTTCAAAATTTCTCATTAGAGTTGTAGGAATCCATCTCTCATCAGGTGCAGAAGCTTTCTAACAGAACTGCAACACCTTGAGCAAAAGCAAAGCAAGACTGAGTTTGAGAAGCATTTAGGATGAACTTAAGAGAAATTAGAAACAAGTTCTGTGAATTGCTTAAGTAGCGATCAGCAGTTAACTTTCTTCATAATTGAAATTTATACATACAAAAGAATCAATACATTTTACATTTGCATGACTAATAATAAAGGCTTAAGACTGGCATAACTATGTTTTTTTCAATAATACTTCACTCACATAATTCCCAATGACATATTAATCAATAATGTCACTATTTCCGCCACAAATAATTAATAAATTTTCTCTTCAAACTACAGAGATTTCAAACTGCTCATGATAACTCAATTCATATTTGCAATTGTTCCGACAAACATATTCTCATCAAACCACTTTCTGTTTGAACCTTGGGATAAGTAATGGAAGATTTTCAATATGATTTTCAAGGAGTTAGTATAGATTTAATGTTATTGAAAATAGATTTTCAGATTCTTGTGTACAATGCTTTATTCTAATTTATTATTATTTTTAATTTCAGCTCTTTTATGCAAAATAGCTGCCTTGAGATCATTTTCTCTAGATAAATTACACTACTGGAGGGAGAGTGATTCTGGCATGAGCAGCTTGGCATACTTCCTCTCTAAAGACACAATTGATCATTTCAATACAGCGGTCAAACCTGTGGTTTACCTCTCAATGTTCTATTTCTTTACCTATCCAAGATCGACTTTTGTAGATAATTACGTTGTGCTGCTTTGTCTTGTATATTGTGTGACTGGCATAGCATATGCATTCGCGATACTATTTGAACCTGGTGCAGCCCAGCTGGTGAGTATTAGAAGAAAATAATAAAACTTATACACAGCCAATTAAAATTTTTACTCATCATTATGTTTTTGCTTCCCCTCTGACATGTTACTGTTTCTTGCAGTGGTCAGTACTTCTTCCAGTTGTTTTCACACTCATTGCAACACAAACAAAAGATAGTAAATTTTTGAAGGATATAGCTTATTTGTGCTACTCTAGGTGGGCTTTAGAAGCGTTCATAATTGCAAATGCTGAAAGGTAGCTTACTGTTAATTATGATTGTTGATTGAACTCCAATAGTGCTTGCTTTATGTTCTCTTGAAGCAATTTCCTAAATTGTTTGCATGTGTAGAGAAGTAAGCAAGGTTGCTACATCTCCTTGGGTGAGAGTATACTCTGCAAAATAAACAAGGGTTACTTTGTTGGACATCCCCAGTAAAAGATGAGCTGCTTGGCCCAAATCAGTGAAAAACCTATGAGAACTAGGAGATTGAGGTGGAGAACTTGGACCATTTGGGACATTAATGGGAATGGCTATGAAGATGGAGGATACAATGATTAGAAGAAATATGAATACATTATGTTAGCAAACAACATAACGGGTTGGAAGGAAATGCACCACTATCTTTTCTCAGTTTATAAGTTGTGGTTCCCTCAAACAGATAGCACAAGGAATGGAATGGGTATCATTATGTGACTCTCTTAAGGAGGAAAGAGTACAGTTAAAAAGGAAAGATGATCTGATCATTGTCATAAAGTTTGTCCACGGAAGGAAATGGAAATATTAAGTATGCTTGTTAAGTTGGACAAGATGCTTAGTGTTAGATTTCATCTTAAAACAAAATTGGCATTAAAGTAAAGTTGCCCCCAAATACTAAGGCAGGCGATGTGGAACTTCCTAACACCCCCCTCCACAGATACCTGCAAGAATAGACAATTTACCAAGATGGGCTATATAGGCTCTGATATCATGTTAGTTTTCATCTTAAAATCAATTGGCATTAAGTGAAGTTGGCCAACAAATATATAAGCTACATCCCGAAAACTGAGGCAGACTATGTGGGACTTTCTAATACTTAGAAAATCTGTTTTTGGATGGATTTGGAGGGGATGATCCTAACCATTTCACTAGAAGAATAAAGGATCTAATCAAACATGTTGGAAATGAAAATTGCTGGAGGGCCCATGGTGGATGTCAGTTTTTGAACAAAATAATGAGGGAAAGACTACTTTGGAAATGACATATTAGCCTAAGATTTGATTATATCTAATTCCTTGAAGAAAGAAGAGTTAGTAATATGTTGTTGGTTTTAGAAATGGAAGCTTGAAACATAGTTTGATTACACCAACAAGTCTTTACCCATTAGGAAGGGAGAAACACAAATTGATTATTGCTTGAAACAATGAAGGATAACAAAATATGATGTATTGATTGTACAGTGATGCTTTGGGAGTGTTTAATCAACCAAAATAGGATGAATGATGCTAGATGTACATGTGATGGATTTATACCTCTGAAAGATGATGTTGAAAATGCACTTAGAGGTTAAGAAGCTTAATGCTGGCATTTCAAAAGTGTCAAGGACCAGCTCTAGAGAAATCTCAAGTTGTTGTTAGGTGAAAAGGCTCAGGGTTGTGAATGGTTTTGACATTTAACAAGCTCCCTCAGTAAGGCCAGTATGAGCTCAAGATGTGGACAATGCTCAAGGTCACCTGTCTTGCATTTTAAATTCAAACTTCTCTTTAGAAGATTGGGGTAACTAACTCTTGACCATTTGGCTGTAAAAGTTTTGATACCATATCAGGGAATAATTATTCCAAAAGCTTTTAGTTGTTAAGTGAAGACTCATGACTGGTTTTGTTATGTAACAAAAAGGAAACTAAATAACCTCATTCGAGAAAGATTCTAGAAAAAGTTACTTGGGGGATGTGGAAGGGTACAATTTCTTAAGAAATGGGATGTCTGCTTGGATACATGACATAGCTTATAGCTATGCAGGAGTTAAGGGAATATAAGAGCTATTAAGCCTTATACATAAAGAAGCATGATGGTGGTCTGGTGGGTGATAGAAATAAATATTTTTTACCAGTTTCTAGTGTTAATCTCTCAAATATTTTAATCATCAAATCTTAAATGGCTGAAATTGAATTTATTGTTGGATGAAGTTTTCTAGTTGAAACACAATATAGTAAATGACTAATAGGCAGGAGTAGTTTAGCACACATCTAAGGTGAATCATAAACTATGACAAAATTGTAGTTGCATTTGCATCAAGTGAATGTAAAGAAAATGAGAAGCTCTCAGATTAAATAGGCTTTATGATATATTCTTCAGTTGTTGTTTTTTCAATGTGCTTAATATCAGCAGTTTATACTATGAATATAAATATAAGAAAAATATGAAATTACTTGATGTACATATTAATTGTTTTTAATTTGAATCTAGATACTGTTTGTGCTAATAACTTCTATACTGTAGGTATCATGGGGTGTGGCTCTTAACTCGTTGTGGTTCACTACTGAAAAGTGGCTATAATCTTAATGATTGGGGTTTGTGCATATCTATCCTTATTCTCATGGGTGTAATTGCTCGGGCAGTAGCATTTATCTCTATGATCACATTTCTAAAGAAGTAAGTCCAATCTGGGAGCTACCACATTCACAATCTTGAAATTTGGGGTGTACAAATTTGAAGGAAAGCATATGTTCAGTTCAGCATCGATTACATCAGGATTCTCATTATTCGAGAATGTTGGATTAATGTGTTGGGGCTGATGTTGATTATTGACACTTCCAGTTGATAGGATCACGTTATGTAGATAAGGCAACATTTACGTTCATAATCTGCTGATTTTTATACTATAGCCTTGTCCATTTATGGCTAGTGTTTATTCTTGCAATGCATCGGTAGTTTAGGCCTTTGTTGAGGCCTTCGGTAGGATTGTTTACTTCTTTGGCTCTAACATTCACTACATTCCTTAACAACATTAATCATCTTCCTTCATTTCAAAATTTGAAATTAACACAAGTTAGGTAGGAACTTATGTACACAGTTGAGATCCTTTGTCAGTTTACTTATAGACAACAAACTTACAATCTACTTTGGGAACATAAAAGACCCAGTCCAAAGTATATCCTGAGATAACAACAAAACCATTACCAATACCCATTGAACGTGTGTCGTGAACTATTGAAATCAGAGTTATTGTGACAAGGAAATTAGGAAAGTATTTTTCAAATACTATAATGTTCCACTCAAGTGATCGAAGGTTCCTGAATCTACAATACATGAGTTGGTCCTTCTCTGACTAGCATTTAAAACATTTTAGAAGTTACCTTTTTTTATGATCGAGGGAAAAAGAACAAACAACAAGCAGCAAAAAAGCAACAGACTATCGTTGTCTCGGATAAGTTACTCCTAACAAATCAGCTAGAAGTAAACTTTGCAGATCAGATGGATATTGTGTTCAAATATGATCAGCAGTATTCATCGAAGCTCCTTTCTTAGCGAGAAGATCCACACAAAAAATCATTTCAGGGACAATATTCTTGATGAATATGTTGACATCCCAAGCTGTGAAAGATTTTAACCTTGATATCAATTGGTACAAAGGGTGAAACTCACTAGTCCCATTGTTGATAAGATCAACAACAACCTTAGAATCCAATTCACACATGATATTAGTGTAACCAGCAGAAAGAGCAAGCTTTATCTCATAATAGACAGCTTGCAATTCAGCATTTAAGATAGTAGTGACCCCACAATAACCTTAAAAACCCATACACCAATTACGAAGAAAGTTTGTGATGATGCATCCAAATCCTGAACGACCCGAATTGCCAAGAGAACTACCATTCGAGTGAATTTTGACAAAACCTTCCTCTGGTAGGCTCCAACTAACCTTTGTAGGTTGAGGTGTCTGCTAATGACTCTAAAACACGCAACCACACATATTTTCTAGATTGAGAATTTGATTTCGAATGTAACATCATCATAGACGATGTCTTGAAAGATAGAATCATTCCAAGATTTCCAAATGAATTAGCACCCAATAGCAAAAAGACTCCCATGATCAGCAAGAGAGTTCTCACGAATCCACTGAGAAGCATCATCAATGACATAAGGTTGAGTAACATTTAGACGCAGCATGTTCCACACTTTCGTAGCCATAGGACAATCACGAAGATAGTGAAGAATGGTTTCATCGGGGGCTCCACATTTGTAACAAGAAGAATCTAGACAATGGTGACAAAAAACAAGAAAATTGTTAGTTAGAAAACTTTGATTATAAGCCAACCAAAGAAAAAATTGTATACTTTTTGGTAGTTTGAGATGCTAGGTCCAAGATACATTTCTTGCTAGACCACCCAAGGGTAAACAGGCTTTAGAGAGCCATTGGTAAGCATAGCGGGCAGAATAAACACCATCAAAAGAAGACTCCCCAAATTACCAGTCAATAATCTCACCATTCAGAAATATGCTATCAATCTCTTGTTTCAGCCAATGAGGGACAAATTTTGTAACATGACTTTGGTTCCACTTGTATCCACAAATAGGTCTTTGCCAAGTAAACATGTATCATAAATATGAACATAGTCAAGTTAGGCCCAATAATACCTCTCGAACACCATTTATCATACCACACAAAAACATTGCCTTAACCCACTCTTATTCGAAAACCATCTTTCAAGATTGTACCAACCTTGGAAATGGATGCCCAAGTGTAGGAGAAGTGCTTTTATCCAAGGGTTATGATTCTCATGCAATAACGACCAAACATGTTTACCAAGAAGCGCTACATTTGAGTCCTTAGTTATTCTAATTCAAGGACCACCTCTACCCCTGGTTTGAATAATAGTTTTCCAATTGACCCAATGACAAGAAAAAGAGCCCCAAATAAAGTTTCTAGTAGTGGCATCTATCATATCACATATGCCCTACGGGAGTCATCAATTTTGCATCCCATACATGAAATGCCCTGAAATCTCAATAACTGAAAATGTATGTTTGATGTATTTCTTGTATTATCTAATTACTTTATTAATTTGGATTAGTTAAATTGTTGTGTGAATTATCCTTGTTCAACTATTTGGTGTGTATATTAGGTTATGTGGAGTTTGATTGATCTGCATTGGAACTGTGTGATTCCGACTTTGACCCAAAACTTGTTTCGGTAAAATCAAATTTCCAGATTGGTTAACCGTTGGATCGCTTTCAAATTTGAGAGGTAGGCTCATAACCCATGTATGAAAATGTTGACCGTTGGGACTTGCAAAATAACATATGGAGCATGAGATATAAGCTTTTCACAGAAGTAGCAAACTTTGTTAAAACTGGGTCAACTTGCCAGGCGAGTAGAATTAGTCTGGGTGAGTATAGTCGGCTACCAAAACATGCAACAACATGAAATCATGCATTTTCACCTTCCTCCAATTACAATTATTAGTAGTCGGCTACCAAAACTAGGTCAATTTCACCTTCCTCCAATTCCCATAATTGTTTTGGTAGTCGACTACCAAAACGTGCAACAGGGACATATGTGACACCCCAATATTTTATTTAGTGAATATGAATTTAAGGAAACTCTTTAGAGTGAGTAGAAAATTATCATTCCCTATATAGTTAGATTTTTAGAATTTAACATACCTTTTGAAATAAAATTCAATCTAGGTTATTCTCATCATTAGAAAATTAGAGAAAAATGATAGATATCATTTTAGGAATTTTTTTGAGATTA
>PYAF01005981.1:108232-129575 GCA_007407185.1 Glycine tomentella
TTCTGGATGTGTAATAACTGAACTGTGTGGTATGTTTAAATGTTGTGGATTATATGTTTTGAATAATGCGTGGACACGTTTAAAATCTTTAAACTCGTTTAGAATTTTCATTTGAACCTTCATTTTTGGAAAATTCGTTTTAAAATCAAATAAGTCTGCTGAAGGTTTATCCTTCTGTTTTCGAAAAAAAAAAAAAAAATTTTTTATCAAACAAACACACATGCGTACAATGATGGTGAATAGGATGCGGTCGTTTCAACATACGTACATTCCCAGGAGAAGGCATCTTCCAAACACTCACCCAAGCCTCCAATCCTCTTCCTCCACCACCTACGACCACCATTGACCGCCACTAGCCGCTGTTGCTTGTTGCCGGACCATCGCAGGAGAGGAACACTTTAATCAGAGTGGAATCTTCAAAATTCAACTCAAGGATTTGATAGAGAACGAAGCCTCCAATCCTCCCTTCGCGGTTTCTTTGAGGTAACTGTGTTTTCTATGCCTTCTCCTAGCTAATTTGAATCTCTCTTAGTATCTTTTGTGACTTGGGTACTATTATTGGATGTTTTTACACTTCCTTTGAAAAACTTTTGAAAAGGAGACGTTGTAAAAGTTATCATTTCATAATATTGATGTCATTTTTGTGACCTTCGTTGAACCTCGACCACATTGGTGTGATCAGAATTTCAAAATGACGTCTTTTTTTATGTGGACTCCCACCATTTTAGCCCCTTTTAAATTTGAATGGGTATTTGACCCCAAGTGTTAATATTAACCTTGTCTTTGAAATCTATACTGAATTATCTTCGATTTGGTATATAGAGCTTTGTGTTTGGACCAAAGGACGTGAACCTGAGAGATCTCAAAACGATGCTACAAGGAGCTAACAGAGAGATATAGATAAGTGAGGGGAGTTTATTATTTGTTTATAGCTTTTGATACCATAGTTGGGGTCAGGGAACCCAATTATGGGAATGTATGTCTGTCCCTGTTGCGTGTTCATTTTCAAGAAAAATATATGTTTTAAACTAATGAGATGTGATATATTTGTTATTGATGAATGCAATTGTGAATGATGTTGTTGTAATTATTAGATTTTTTGGGAAAAATCTTAATCATAGAGGAGACTCTGCCCAAAATTTTATAATTTGTTCTCCAATTTACTTCTTTATAAAATTCTAAATGGGCATGAGTTTGTTTGGTATATTATAGTTGTAACACCCCGTGTGCACCCGGCGTATTAACATTATACAATATCAGAGTAACGCAGCATGCGTGGAAAACGAACAGTAAAGGAAGCATAAATCTAATATAATATACATACTCTTTACATATATGGTGAATTCACTATCATATACAAATAATTTAATCATCATCTGTACAACTGCCTAGGCCTCAAAATACAGACAAAATAAACAAAATCTGAGCTCACACGCTCAACCATCTAAGCCTAGGGTAATCTTCACACTATCCCAGTGCAGGCCTCTTGCCTTGGGATCGCTCAGGGACTTCAGACTCTGCTCCTGCAACATGAGCCCCAAATAGGGGTGAGATAATCATCCCAGTAAACTCAGGGTTCTCGGAGGTTTCCCTCCCCCTGGTTCACTTCCCAGCAAATAAACATATATATATATATATGGATAACATAGCATAACCAATTCAGAATATACAAAATCTCATCACATCATAAGAAAAGCACACACACAGTGCCTGAGAGAGATCATCCACCTCTGTGGGTACATTCTCTCAGGACTTTCCACTGATCATCTGACTAGGATCATCCACCTCTCGTGGGTACATCTAATCAGGACTTGTTGCCCAGTACCTGAATAGGATCATCCACCTCCCGTGGGTACATCTAATCAGGATTTACATGGACTCCTATGGATGGTCCTAAGGGAGATCATCCACCTCCGTGGGTACGTTCCCAAAGGTCCATAGTTCCTCAGTCTACTGGCTAGTAGATAACAAACAATCACATCACAATCAAGCAATACATCATCAACATCATACTCGATATGGCATACACTATCTCAGTGTAATAATAAAATCATCTCATCAATATTCAACATGTATTCAGTACTACAAAATCATAAGACCTCGGCATATCATTCAGTGTCATACTACCATAAGGCATAAGCATGCAAAATATATCAAACAAGCACTCAAAGTGGGTGGAGTAAACACAAGCAGGAGAAGAAATCTCCAAGAACACTGAGCTTACCTGGTCGTAGCTCAGAAACAGCTCCCCTAGTATCTGGGTGATCTCTAGCAGCAATCTGCACTTCACGCCCTACAATAGGCATGAATCAAACTATCAGAAACGGCCTTCAACCGTTTATATGGAAGGAAACACCCCTTCCACACACAACCAATTCAAAATCCTCTAACTTAAGGTTTATTATAACCCAGCTTCCACTAGGCCATACATTGACCCTCAATGGTCTGCCTCAGCTTCACCAAGGCCTCAGAGTTCCTTTATAACTCTGTACAGCTCAATTCAAGGCTGTACCAGAATCAAGGACTCACATTGGCTCAACTTAGCCAAACCCATGTATAATCACATTTCCACTGATTATTTGGCCTTATGAATAACTTTTGTAAAGGTACTTAAGTTATTTCAGGCCATAACATTGCTTATTCACATACACTTCTCCCTTCCAAGAGCCAGACTCCAACTTCATCACAATTTCAGTTTCAACATGCCATATGGCTCAGAACAATCTCCTGGCTACATCTCTCTAAAGAACCTAAGCCTAATTCCAGCCCTATCAACATATGGTTACTATTCATCCACTCCCCATTTCATAGATTAATCGGTTAAAACTTGAGTTTCTTACCTTAATTCAGTCGAGGAATGTTGGATAAGTCCTTCTCCTAGCTCTGGCATCCTTAAACCAGCCTCTTTTCCTTCCTAAAGCTCAGTCCTCTGAAAAAACTCAAGGAATGGGGTTCACTCAATGGCTGGGTTGAAATTTGGCTTCTAATCAAGGTTATAGGTGATTAGGAGGTGTTTTCCTCAAGTTAGGTGTTTAGAGGAAGGTGTTTGGGTCAATTATGGTGAAGGTTTGGAGCTTGGAGCTCCAAAAATGGCAGAAATGCAGTGGAGGAAGAAGAAACCATGATTTTGGGACCAAAATTTCGTAAAATGGCCCTTAAATACTGGTCCTGCCGACGTTCTCGCGCTAATCGCGCCATATATGGCGCTATTCGTGCCAAATTGACGCAACAGAAGGCTTCCTGGGCATTTATGGCGCTAATCGCGCCATTATGGCGCTAACCATGCCATTTGGCCGCGTATGTGGCGCTAATTGCGCCATCAGGCCGCAAGAAATAGCTTTCTGATGCAATTTCACGCTACTGGCGCCACTTCCCACGCTACTGGCGCCATTCCCACGCTGTTAGCGCCGTTCCCACGCTGTTAGCATGGGATTTTTTTTTTATATAGAAATCTAGGTTATTATAATAGTTCTCCTCTTTAATTTAGAATTTTCTAAAATATTAGTCTTATGGTATTATGGATTGTGAATGTATGAGATTTGTGTTGTCTGAAGACCTTGGGAATGTGAATCTCAGACATATGTTATATGTATATATGTGGAATGTGATTGCTTGTGATGTTGATGATAATATTGATATGAGACGATGTTGATGATGATGTTGAAATGAAATGATGCTGATGTTGTTGATGATATTGAAATAAGATGATGTTGATGTTGTTGATGACATTGAGATTGAGATGATATTGATGTTGATGATGACATTGATGAGAGATGATGTTAACGTTGACGATGTCTTTGTGATGGATGTATGATGTGTATGTACATAGGGGGTGTAGTGACCTGTTAGATATCCCTAGAGGGGCAAGAGAATTGGTTTAAGAATTTTAAACATCCATGGAGAGGGAAAGAGATTGCTTAGAATTTTTAACAATCCACAATCAGTGCATTGATGGTGCCCATGTTTCATACTTCATAATTGCATGGAAATAGTATAAATGGTTGCAGTAAGTACCTATGGTTTTTCATGAGGATAAAAATGCGGGTACTTGGGAGTATGTCACTCGGTTTGGAACTCCCTTGTGACTTAGGCTGATCACCATTGGGGGGGAGTTTCCTATGCACGACAGGGTGACCTGGACCAGTTACTGCATCGTTTTCCTAAGTGAGGGTGTCATGTGGGAACGCTTAGGCTATTTCCTAATGAATGGTACCACATTGCATTTGAGAGTTGAGTCAAATCATGCATCATTCTGAGTATGATTGATTTGAATTGTGAAAAAAGTTGATGACTAGTTTGTTGAGTGTATATTGAACTAATTGATTATTAAGAATGATGGTGTTTATTAGTATTGTTTTCTTGCTAATCATTGTCATCTGGTGCTTGTTGATCTTGTATAATAAACTCACCCTTGCAATTTTGTACTGTACGATTTGTACTTGTGATGATTACGAACGTTCGTTCGTGAGAGCAGATGAGCAGCAGTAGGTGATGTTGGAGGGAGATTCTTTTGTTGGAGCCATCAAGCCGACGTGATAACATTGGAATTTATTTTGGGAGAAAGTTTTGTTTTGTTATCAACTCTCTCTTAGGTTGTTCCTTGATTCTCTTTGATCGGGCATGTAAATCCCAAACTTAGATATATATAAAAACCGAATTATGATATAGCATGTGAATGATATGTAATAGTTAAAAATTTACATATTTATGTATTTATTTATGTATTTGTGCATTTTTTTTTCGAGTATACTATTGCGAAAAATTTACCCTCATTTTCATAATCAAATTAATAGAATTTTCATTTAAAATTTGAAAATTATACGTTTAGAGTAATGATATCGCAACGACGAGAGGTCTTTACAATATATAGGAATAGAGGTTAACACTAATTTGGCTAAAGTAATTCTACCTACATGGTTTAACATATTGGCCTTCCACCCAACTAAACGAGAGGACATGCGGTCTATAATAAAATAATAGTCAGCCTTCTTCACACGACCAATAAAAAGGGGAAAGCCTAAATATTTACTAACATCTCGGGTATGATGAAACCCCTCAATGCTAGTGAATTTAGAAGCCATCTTGCTTGGAACATTCTTGGACATCATAAAACGTGATTTTTGGATATTCACTCTAAGATCCTATCCACCAATCTAACTTGAGAGGCCTTAGCAGTCATTTGCGAAGACAAGGTGTCAAAACTTGGGGCCATTTTTATAAATTTTAATTGGTTCCCACTCCTTAGAGTCCACCTTCTCTTGAATTAACAAAGCCAACTTCTCCATACAAAGAACAAACAAATACGGGGACATAGGATCACCCTGATGAAGCCTCTATTCGAAGAAAAACTATCAAGAATTTCATTATTCCATTTCAAAGACAAAGAAGTAGAAGTAATGCAATTCATGATCAGATTAATGGTTGAAGATGGGAAACCAAATTCAGCAAGAGTAAGTCTCATAAAAATCCAATCAACCCTATCATAAGCCTTTTCAAAATCAATTTTATACATAATTATATCATATTTCCCTTTCTTATTGTGCATTTTGTGAATAACCTCTTCTTAAGCTATTAAGGCATTATCACAAGTACCTCTGCCAGGAATAAAACTACTTTGACAAGGACTAATCAAGTCATTCAAATAAGGTCTGGTGTGAAGAACAAAGACTTTTAGAGATGGTTTTAAGAAGAAATTACAGAGACTTATAGGCTTAAAATCTTTTAAAGATATAACATTGTCTCCTTCAGGAATAAGCATAATGAAAGTTTCTACTAAGGCAATATTAATGTTACCTGAGGAGAAGGAGTGAGCTACCATTTCTCAAACATCATTACCAACAAAATCCCAATAAGTCTAGAAGAAGATAGGTTGAAACCAATTCGGGCCTGGAGCCTTGAAAGGACTCAGAAAATAGCAATTCTCACTTTATCTAAAGAAACAATCTAGATAATTGCTTCAAACAAAGGTTAATCAATCCTAGCAATATTTGATAAAGTGAGACTCCCTAGATCACATGGCTCATTTAGCTGAAAAACATTCTTGTAGAATTTTTGGGCCTTTCTTTTCAAAATATCATCATTTGAGCACCACACACTATCTATCATTAGAGTAGTAATTATATTCCTTCTCCTTATTATAGACTGAATATGGAAAAATTTAGTATTCCTGTTACCAAATTCTACCCATTTGTCTCTTAATTTTGAAACCAAAGCATCTTCTCTTTATTCAGAACCTCATCATATTGTTTTGCAAGTCCTTCTCAAGCTTGACTAGATCAGAAAAGAAATAAGTATTCCAACTGTTGATGAACTCCCTTAAGTCTAGCTTCTAACTGATGCTTCTAGCGAAAAATATTACCAAAAACCTCCTTATTAAAGGTAATTGACTTTTCCCTCATGAAGGTTAATTTTTGAAACAACCCTCCAGAAGAATTGTTCCAATGTTGGACAACATGACATAATCCTGGTGAGATGACCATGCATGCTGATAGTGGAAAGCATTATACTTTTGACTACGAGACCTCACACAATGAAGAAATAAGGGATTATGATCTGAATTACTAGGAGGTAACATCTCCTGGCTCCCTTTCCTACCTATGTTATGCTTCCCCGACATTGGCTACTATGCTTCGCGCCTGCGGCATTTTTGTCAGATGGTCTTTGGCAGTAGTGCCATCCTTCCCACTGTTGTGTATGGGTGGGTTGTTCCTCGCTGCTGCGTTCAGTTAGGCTATCCAATTCTTGCGCAATGACATCCAAATCCATAACATTCAACAAAAGAGAATAAGAAAAATTACCTCCAAGAGTTTCTGATTTAGAGATAACCCCATCATGTCTCCAACAAAATCCAAGCATCCTTTGTGGAACTCCCAAGATCAATGAGATAATCCTAAAGGCTACTCTAGTTGCTGGAAGAGGAAACACATAAATAGCAAAACAAACCCATTTGGCATCATGTTTTTGAATGCTAAACATAATGTCTTGGAGCATAGAATCAATCAAGGAAAAGATGCAGTCACTTCTATTGGTTAAGACCCAAATTCCTCTAGAATGACTTCGTGCCTCTTGAATAAAAATAGGTCTAAACCCAATAGCTTTCCACTGACTCGCTAGGCGATCAAATGGAATATGAGTTTCATAGATACAAAAAAGAAACTGTTGAAACCACTTAGCCATGTCTCTAATATATCTCCAGGTACACTTATTAGAGACGCCCCTTCTATTCCAGAAGACTAAAGAAAAGTCTCCAAATAAATCCATAAAGATATATAGGAGATAAAAGAACCATAAGTACATGGTCCTACGTTTCTTATGTTATATGGCTTGCAACTTGAATAGCATCATGCATGGAGGGATGTGAATGAGTAACTTCCATATGCATTTCTTGGTCATTGTTTTCAAGGACTACTTGTTCAACCATAATGTCTTGTTGAATCTTAATGTTGGATTCGGTACCACTTGCATCATGAGTAACAAACCCTTGAGTAGTTGTGTTTGTGTTCCCCTTGACCAATTTAGAGGTCCCCACTTGCTTGGACGAATCAATTTTTATTGCATTCTTCAATAACTACCATGTTGGTGAGGTAAAATCATTTCTGGATCTTTTGTTTTTGGAGCTATACTTAGTAGTTGAAGGCCTAACAGGTTGATTTGAGATAGCCTAAAAACGTTTTCTTCCTACACCAACCCATTTTCTAATACAACATTCACATTTCATTTACTCTCAAACTACCCTTCCTCGTTGCTTGTTGTTGTTGTTGCAGTGTTGTTCTTCATTTGTGCTTGTTCATCTTTCCTTTTTGCTTGTTCTTCGTTTTTTGTTTGGCATTCGTATTTTGTTGTTGGCGGAGCTCATTTTGACTGGTGGTGTTTCGTTCAATGTGTTTGGATTATTGGTGGTTTTGAGGTAAGGTAATCCGTGAGCTCTTTTTTCTAACACCCATCTGTGTGGTTCATACAGATTAGTTAATTTGTATGATTCATACGGATTAGTTAATCTGTATGGTTCATACGAATTAGTTAATCTGTATGGATCTTATAGATTGGTAATCCCTATGCTTCATATAGATTAGCTAATTTGTATGAACTATACAGATTGCCTAATTCGTATGCTTCATACGGATTGTCCAATCTGTATGCTTCATACAGATTACCCAATTGTATGCTTCATAAGAAATACATATATATTTTTTCAAAATTTTTAATGCTTTTTTTAACTATTTTTTAATGAACATTTTATTGAATCTATTGTATGAATCATACAGATTTTGTATTTGAGACAATTTTTAAATGAATTGTATTAATAATGCTATTGAATTTGTAATACTCCTGCTTTAAAAATTATATTGAATTTGTATTATATTAACACTTTAATATTGTTAAATATTATAGGCTTGCATATGGTTTGTTAACGAATAAGTTTTTTAAGGGTTCGTTAAGATGGATAACGAGGAGTAAATGTATGACAATATTATGTTTGAAAAAATTAATATGAATAAAGACAACAGAGATGAAGCTGCTACGTTTGAAAATATTAATTGTGAGGTTGATTGTTCTGATACCTTAAATACTTCTGAGATATTTATATGATTTTGTATTTGGTTAAAGTTCTTAAATGAATGATTTAAGAAGATTGAACATGTATTATCCTCTTTTGTAGGTATTTTATTCCCATGAGGAGCTATTGTAATGGACTTGTACTATTGCGTATGGTATTGGTTTTGTACTTGTGATAATGAGGTCTGACACATTTACTAGAAAGAGATGGAGAACCTTATTTGTTTTAATTGGCTATGAAAGGAGTGAAAAATATAGAGTATTCAACAAAGATTTAGTATGGACAATGACTAGTATTAGAAAATGTGATTGTCCTTTTAAGCTGCGAGCCAAACCAGTCCCGGGAGGTGAAGGGTGGATGGTGAAGTTAATATGTGAGACTCATAATCATGCTTTGGCTAAGTCATTGACTGAACATCCATATGTTGGTCGACTAATTGAGGATGAGAAGATTATTATTGCTGATATGACAAAGTCCATGGTGAAACCAAAGAACATTCTTCTCACTTTGGAGGATCACAATGCCAATAAGTATACAATAATGAAGCAAGTGTCCAATGCAAGCTATTCATGCTGTTTTACTATAAGAGGCAATAATACTGAAATGCAATAATTAATGAAGCTTCTTGAATGTGATATGTATATCCATTGGCATAGACTGAAGGATGAAGATGTTGTACGTGACATATTTTGGACACATCCAGATGCAATAAAATTGAGCAATGCATGTCATCTAGTATTCCTCATAGACAGTACTGTTAGATATAGGGGAGCATGAAGGTGGATCAAGATACATGCTGAAGATGAATGAGTGTTTTAGCTTTGTACATGTCATTCAATTCAAGGCATTTCTAATTGCTTGATGTAGGAGAGAATCATCCTATGATCCTTTGCATTGCATAAACATTCATTTACTTGCATTCATGATTTTACAAAAGCACATGATTTGTGAAAAGGTTTAAGATTTTATGATTGCATCAAAGTAAAGTACTCATGGTTTTAAGTTTTTAGAAAAACTATTTTTGAATGTTTTAATTGGTTACTAGCATTAAGTAATCGATTACCCAGTATAAACATAGAATATGACTTTACTGTGTTAATCAATTACCATTTATCAATAATCGATTACTTAGTTCATTTATGGAACAATGAATCCATGTAGTAATCAATTATAGGTCGAAATAATCGATTACTTTGTTCATATAACCTTTCCAGAAAATTGAAGAACATTTTAATTGATTAAATTTGTTTTCTATCGATTACAAATGAAGTTTTAATCGATCACTTAGGCGATTTAATCGATTTCATTCAGTTAAAACTGTTTTTTATAAATAAATGATGGGTTTTCTGAAACTTATAAGATAACAACTCTACGAAATTTCCATAGTTTTTCATAAGCCTTTTGAGATTGAGAAAGGTTACTCTGAGTTCTAAAGCGCTTGACCCGCAAGTTCAAATCTTCATGGAGTTTTGAAAGATTTCTTGGGCAAGACTACAAAGTAGCTTTCTGGAGAAGAAGTTCCGAAATTGTTTTTCATTTCAATCTTGTTTGGTAACTCATATTCATTCATATTCAGTGCATCATCAGGTTGTCTCTCCCCATTAGCTTTGATTGTAAATTCGTTTTTGTATTTTTGGTTGTTTATAACAATTACAAAGGGTTCTTGAAGCTTTTTCTAGAGTGGAATTCTCTAGAGGGAAAGAGTAGAGAAGGGTTCTCTATGTCTTGATCACTAGGAGTCTAATAGGGTTTTAGATTTATGTTCTTTATCTAGATTTGATAAAAGGTGATTGTTGTAAAGCTTGTAAGAACTGAATTTTGTGAATAGTGGAACTCTAATCTAGTTTTGATTAGAAGAACTGGATGTAGCTTCTCTTGTTGAGAGGTGAACCAATATAAGCTCTTGTGTTGATCTCTATATTTTAATCTCTTTTTGTTATCTTGATCTGTGTTTCTTGGGGAATTCTTTATTACTCAACAAGTTAAGTTTTTATGATTGTTTTCTTGGGCTGAGTGATTAGATTTGATTGTAGCATTCTTGGTTTAAGTGTGATAAAGATCCTTTAACTCTGATTTACTTCAGATTTTAAAAAGGCCAAGTTTAAACCAATTCACCCCCCTCTCTTGGTTATTGTGTGTATTCACATTGTTTTCAATTTGTATCAAGAGTAGGTTCTTGAGTGTTATTCAAGATCACTATCTTTCTTTAAAAGAAAATGAATACCACACAAATTACCTTCAAGGAGGGTGCCTCCCTCAATCGTCCTCTGATGTTTGAAGGAGAGCATTTCAGTTTTTGGAAAAATAGAATGAAAATCTTCATTCAATCAAATAACCTAGGTGCTTAGAAAGCAATAGAAAAAGGCCCTGTGATTCCTATAAAAACTGTTGGTAATGATATTATGATTCCCAAAGAATGGGATGAAATGACAGATGCTAAAAAGAGAATTGTTCAGTATGATTTCAAAGCTAAGAACATGATTACTTCTGCACTTTCTTTTGATGAATTTTTTAGAACTGTTAGGTGCAAAAGTGCAAAGGAGATGTGGGAGATGTTAGAGGTTACTCATGAAGGCACTGACGAAGTTAGAAGATCAAGGAAGCATGCCTTAATTCATGAGTATGAGAAGTTCAAGATGAACTCCACAGAAAACATATCTCAGCTCCAAACAAGATTCACCCACATAGTAAATCATCTTCTTGGTCTTGGAAAGATTTTTGATACTGAAGAGTTGAACATCAAAATCTTGAAGTGTCTCATAAGACCATGGCAACCAAACGTGACAACAATCAAAGAATCAAAAGATTTGTCCAAGATGTCTATGGCTGCACTTTTTGGTAAGCTTCTTGAATATGAACTTGAAATGTCACAACTAACCAATGCAGAAGATGCAGACAAGAAACATAAGAGCATAGCCTTCAATGTTGCATCCTCTAAAGTGAAAAAGGAAGAAGATTCGAGTGAAGAAGATGATGATGACAACATGAATCTAATTGTCAAAAAGTTCAGCAAGTTCATGAGAAGAAACAAGAATATAAAGTTCACAAAGTTCAACAACAACAACAAAAAGAATGACAATAACAACAAAAACTTCACTTGCTTTGAATGTGGTAAGCCTGGCCACATTAAATCTGAATGCTCTATCTTTTTGAAAAAGCAACAAGGTGGAAAGAAGACAAGGAAAGAAGGAAAGCCCAAGAAAGCCTATATAGCATGGGAAGACAATGAGTCAACAACTTCTGAATCATCAAGTGAGAATGAAGAAGCAAATGTATGTTTCACTTCCACAATAAGTGAAGATGAAGAATTCTCAAGTGCTGAAACAAAGGTAAATTCTAATTTTGATCACCTGTTGATGCTTTCCATGAAATGCATGAAGAGGCTCAAAAGCTTCCAAAATCCAATAATAGGCTAAAAGGAAATCTTAGATGGCATGTCACAAAACATGCTGAAATACAAACTGAAACTTGTACCTTGAAAGAAGAAAATGAAAAACTTGTTTCAAGCTACAAAATGAATGGATGTGTATGTGCTTCTTCTTCATCAAATGTTGAAAAATACAAAGCTTTGCAAGAAGAGTTTGATGAGTTCAAAAAGAGTCAAGGTGAAAAACATATGTTTATAAAGGAAAATGCAATTTAGCTGAAATGCTATGTGTGCAAAAAATATGTTGGAGATACTTCTGGATTGGGTTACAAACATGGATCAAAATCATTTGGAAAAACCAAGTTTGTGCCTCCAAAACAGAAATATCAAAAAGCTATTTCAAAAACAAAGTTCAATCACATGACTCATTTTGAAAGATCATCAAGAGCTATAACTTGTAATTATTGTATGAAGAAAGGTCACACATCTAATAGATGCTATGCTAAGAGATTCTATGTGTCTTTGGGTGCGAAAGAAAAAGAAAATAGCTAACCCCTATGGACCCAACTACAATTAGGTACCTTCCTTTGTGAATTGATTTGAATTTTGCAGATGTGTCTAAGAGCAAGACCATCATTATGGTATCTTTACAGTGGCTGCTCTAGACACATGACCGGTGACATAACAATGCTCACAAATTTGACTCTTAAAGATGGAGGATTTGTCACTTATGGAGACAACAACAAAGGAAAGATAGTTGGTGAAGGAAATATAGGAGACAACTTTAAGACCAAGATCAGAAATGTTCTCTATGTGGAAGGTTTAAAGTATAATCTTCTAAGTATAAGCCAACTATGTGACAAAGGATTCAAAGTGTCATTCAATGAAAATTATTGTATGATATGTGATGGTCAAACCGGTGAGGTGATTCATATAGGTAAAAGAAAAGGTAATATCTATTTACTCTCTATAGATCATGCATTCATTCACAACACAAATTGCCCAATAAGTAAAGTTGATGAAACTTGGTTATGGCATAGAAGGGAAAGTCACATTAACATGCATCATATGAACAAGCTTATTAGAAAAGACTTAGTCATTGGCTTACCCAAACTCAAGTTTGAAAAGGACAAACTATGTGATGCTTGTCAAAAGGGGAAACAAACAAATAATTCTTTTCAAAGTAAAAATATTATTTCTACTTCAAGACCCCTTGAATTACTTCACATTCTAAAACTGAGTTTAGGTGTAACATCCCAAAAATTTAAATGTTAGTTAGAGATAAAAAAAAAAGAGAAATTACAAAAATGCTTAAAGGAGAATGACCATATTAACCTTGAAGTGGAAATTACAAAAATGCCCCTGAAGTAAGTAACAAATTACCAAAATGTCCTTGGATATTTTGATTAGATATTTTGAAGTAGAAATTACAATAATACCCCTGAGGTGAGTGACAAACTACTAAAATACCCTTAGATATTTTGTAGAGAATTGACGAAATTATAGAAATACCCCTGGAATGGCAAATTACCAAATTACCCTTAGTAACAGATAAAAATCACAAGAAAACTAGGAGTACCTGGACTAGTCGAAAATTTATGATTAGGTAAGTCAGAAGATAAGTCTCTCAGTTTTACTACCCAATATAATAAATGCAAGTAAATAAAACTTACAATAGAAATGAAGAAAATTGCATGAATATCTAAAGCTATCAAGAGCCTATAGTTTCAGACCATGTGATAATATGATGAGAAAAATTATCGCATGAGAAACACCTATAATGGTAGTATGATACAAGAAGGATAGGGTAGAAGCTAATGTATTCAAGTGACAAGTTTAGAAGTGCTTAGAATATATTTAGTTATGATTAGTTAATTTAAGAAAAGAAACCAATCCTAGCCGTGTAGGATATTGGGCAAAGACTTTTATGATTTCGGATGTGTGACATAAGTAGCAAGCATATTAATTGGAAAACACATGAATGTATAGGAGGTATAAATCAAAAGAGACAAACTTTAAAAGAATCAAAGCAAGTGCACTTGATATTTTCATCACAAAACCAATAGGAAATGGAAGGCTAGCCTTATGTTAGTATGTGTATACACGTGTATGCCTTCATAGAAGTGGTGAATGTTAAGCCATGCATCAAAACAAAAAAAATTCAGCCTCTTAAGCAAGCTTTCCACGTGCACCTTGAACAATTAATGAGGGAATCTTTGCTTCTTAACTAGATAAGCATGCATTATGACTTAGTTGCTTTAGAACCAAACTAAGGACTAACTAGACTTCAATCCTAACTAATTTCGTTCCCTAGACTTCTATCCTAACTAAAATTCTCCCTATAAATACTCCTTTGATTTAAAATTCTGCAAAGACATGATATCTCTCCCTCAAACTCACGGCCATCTCCCTTTCTTTTTCTCTCCACACTTTGCTTCATTCTTCTCACTTTTTCCTTGACATCAAAATCGTATCCTCTCACTTCTATTGCCCTCTTGACCTTTCCAAAGCATCAAATAATAGACAAGCCTTTCATTATTTCAAGAACTTTAGGTGCAGCCAAATACTTGGAGGAATTGGAAGCAAACTTGTTTGAAGTTGGTAAAAGTTAGGTTTATTTATCATTTGATTCTTGAGATTATTCGTATGGCTGTAAGCTAAATTTTGGATTGTTTTGAAATTTCCATATCTCCCTCTATACTTAACCAAATGAGATGTTTGGCCACTAATTTTAAAGCTTAGGATGTCCTCTATGTTTTCCTAAAATATGGGAGCAAACTAAGTAGTGAACCATGCCCAGAAATTATTTTAGCTCAAGTTGTCCGAAACTGTCCACACCCAAACAGTTTCTGCCATCCATTTTGAAAAGTTTATTTCTCTCTCATTTCTTATTCAAATTAGGTGTATTATATATGTAATTAAAGATATAGATGTCAACTATAACATATAAAAATTTCAGCTAAAAATAGATTGTTTACTTCTTGAAATCGTGAAAACACTAGAAGATGTTAGTATGGAATTTTGAGACTGCTGGCAGATTTGAAGTTCTATTTGTAAAATATTATATCTAGAGTTTTATAATTCCAATTGAGGCATGTGATACCTTTTCTAGAAAGCTTAGGAAGTCTATTTTAACATACTAAAAGATGGGAATTTAATGACTGTTAGATGAGTATAGATTATAGGAAGAACCGAATCATATATAGTAAGAAATCTTGTTGTTATGATGTTCTTTGTTATGATTTTCTTTGTGATGATGAAATCTTGATGTTTTGTGGCATAATTATATGACATGAGTTATGTAGCTTTGCATGTCATGTGCATTAAGAAAGATAAAAAGACAAGACTTGAAGGGTGATACGGTTAAGCCGAGCACGACCCTGAGGGAAAGACTAAAGAAAGATAATACCTGAAGGGTGATACAGTTAAGCTGAGCACGACCTTGATGGTACCCAACGGGTGATACGGTTAAGCCGAGCATGACCCTGCGGGAAAGACATATTGACCCAAGGGTGATACAATTAAGCTGAGCACAACCTTATGGGACCCTAAAGGGTGATACAGTTGAGCTGAGCACGACCCTGCGGGAGCAACCTAAGTCTAGTAATGAGCTCATTGTCTAGTTTAGGTTATTAAAGGGTAAAATAATAAAGGTAAGCTATGCATTGACATGATTGAAAATGATGCTTGCATTAATGATGAAGTATGAGATTATTTTTAAGTGTTTGTGAATAAAATGAATCTACTTTGGGTTATATGTTTATGAAATTAAAAATCCACTATAATTGTTCACATGTTTTCTTAATAAACCGAAGTAGCTGGAATGATGACGATGACACTGTATGATAATTAAATTTTCACCTACTGGGAATTCTTTGAAATTCTCATTGTTTTAGTATGTTCCCGTGTCATTCCAGACAAGTAAATCGAAAAGAGGAGCTACAAAGTGAGGACAAGTTGGAAGATTTCTTTTAATGTTGTGGACTTGTAGTATTTTGTTATATGCTTTGTAATATATGGACATTACTATTATTGAAGGAAATATTATTTACAAGTTATTACTAAGTTGTAATTTATTAAAGAGACCAAAAAGTCTCTACAGGCTCAATATAAGTGTAATTTTCTAATATTGAGATAAGTTTTTCTCAATCGATTTTGGTTAAAAATTTTACGTTAGAAAAGTTAACATCTTCTAGTTACGTATTATGACCTAGGCATAATATAATAATTGGAAGGATGTTACATTAGGAGGTAATTTCTATGGGCTTGTAATTGTTGATGACTACTCTAGATTCACATAAACTTTGTTTTTAAGATCCAAGAGTGATGCTTTTAGTGCTTTCAAAAAATTAGTCAAACTTGCTCAAAATGAAAAGGGAAGAAAAATTATCTCAATAAGAAGTGATCATGGTGAGGAATTCCAAAATGAACATTTTGAAAAATTTTGTGAAGAAAATGGAATTAACCACAATTTTTTCAGCTCCAAGAACACCCCAGCAAAATGGTGTTGTGGAGAGGAAAAATAGATCCCTTGAAGAAGGTGCAAGAACTCTTCTTAATGAGACAATTTTTTCTAAACATTTTTGGGTTGATGCTATAACTACAGTTTGCTACACTTTGAATAGATTACTAATAAGGCCTATTTTGAAGAAAACTCCTTATGAACTATACAAAGGTAGAAAACCAAATATTTCTCACTTAAGAGCATTTGGCTGCAAGTGTTATGTATTGAACAATGCTAAAGACTCGAAAAATTTGATGCTAAAGCTGATGAAACCATCTTCCTTGGATATTCATTACAAAGTAAAGCATATAGAGTTTTCAATAAAAGAACTTTATGCATGGAAGAATCAATTCATGTTATTTGTGATGAATCTAACTCCTCTAAAGAGGAAAAAAAGTGTGAAAATGATGGAGGTCCTTTAGAAGAATTTTTACAACTTGATGGATCAATGGATAAAGAAAAGGAAGAACCAATTGCTGAAATAAAACCATCAACACCAATCCAAGAGCCAAAAGACTGGAGAACTACAAGAGATCTCTCCCTTGACAATATAATTGGTGAAGTTGTCTAGATCTTTATTGAGAAATCTATAATATGAATTTTGTTTCACAAATAGAACCTAAGAGAATTGATCAAGCCTTACTTGATGAACATTGGATGCATGCCATGCATGAAGAACTGAATCAATTTAAGAGGAATGAAGTTTGAGAACTTGGTTCCTAGACCTTCTTCTTTCAAACCTATTGGCACTAAATGGGTTTTTAGAAATAAACTTGATGAAAGTGGTGTCATAGTCAGAAACAAAGCTAGATTGGTTGCAAAAGGTTACAACCAAGAGGAAGGCATTGACTCTGAGGAGACCTATGCTCCAGTAGCTAGGTTACAAGCCATTAGGTTACTACTACTTGCATATGCATGCTTGATGGATTTTAAACTGTTTCAAATGGATGTTAAAAGTTCCTTCTTAAATAGATATATTGAGGAGGAAATCTGTGTGGAGCAACCTCTTGGTTTTGCAGATTTCAAATATCCAAACCATGTTTTCAAACTTAAGAAAGCTCTTTATGGTTTAAAACAAGCTCCAAGTTCTGGTATGAGAGATTGAGTCGATTTCTACTTGATCAATCTTTCATAAGAGGACATGTTGATAAAACCTTGTTCATCAAAAGGCAAAGCAATGATATCTTATTGGTTCAAGTATATGTTGATCATATAATTTTTGGTTCAACTAATCAATCCTTGTGCAAAGAATTTTCTATCTATGCAGAATGAGTTTGAGATGTCTATGATGGGAGAATTAACATTTTTTCTTAGACTTCAAGTGAAGCAAATGAAGAATGAACATTTCTAACTCAAACCAAATACTTCCTTGAAGTGATAAAAAAGTTTGTCATGGAGAAAAGTAAGGATGCTACAACTCCAATGGCAACATCAACCTATCTTGATTCAGATGAAAAAGGGAAGAAGGTTGATGAGTCAACATACAGAGAAATGATTGGATCCTTACTATATTTGACTGCAAGTAGACCTGATATCATGTTGAGTGTGCGTTTGTGTGCAAGATATCAAGCAAATCCCAAAAAATACACCTCCCAGCAGTCAAAAGAATCATCAAATATCTCAAATCAACACCAAGAGTTGGTCTATGATATCCCAAAGGTGCATTAATCAATTTAATTGGATATTCTGATTCTGATTTTGTATGGTGCAAATTGGATAGAAAAAGTACTAGTGGAACTTGCCATCTACTTGACAGCTCACTAATCTCATGGCAATGCAAAAAGCAATCTTGTGTTGCTCTATCAACTGCTGAAGCTGAGTACATCTTTGCTGGAAGTTGTTGTGCTCAAAGTTTTTGGCTAAAGCAACAACTACAAGATTTTGGTGTAGAATTAAAATAAATTCCCTTGCTATGTGACAACACAAGTGCCATCAACATATCCAAGAATCTAATAATGCACTCAAGGACCAAGCACATTGAGATAAGACATCATTTCCTAAGACATCACATTCAAAAAGGTAATATCAAAATTGAGTTCATTGATACATATAATCAATTCGCTAATATATTCACTAAACGTTTAGCTAGAGATAGATTTTATACTCTTAGAAACATGCTAGGTATCCTTGATGAGTCTAACATTTGCTAGCATTCTTGTTATGTGCTTATCTATGTGAAATTGCATCTTACTTGACTAATCATTATATGTGCTTCAAAATTTGAAATTGGCTGCATAATTACTATTCATTATGCCAAATGCTATGTAATAATCGATTACAGGACGAGATAATCAATTATTTGAAGTTTATGCTATATTCAGAGTCATTTTCTATGTCATGTAATCGATTACTTATTGGAATAATCAATTATTATTCATCAAAATTGAATTCTCAATCTTAATTCTCTCTGGAATAATCAATTACTTATCGAAATAATCGATTATTGTTCAAACCAAAACTTCTTCTGATTCAAATGTTTCCTGTAATAATCGATTACTGCACAGGATAATTGATTACACCGTTATAAACTGTCATTGTTAAGAACGAAAGAATCGATTACATAAGCTCATAATCGATTACAAATGGCCGTTTTCAAATCTCTGCAGATTTCTTGGAACTCTAAACTATCATATCTCCAATTAAATTCAAAATTTGAATTTGTCACTGAGTGGTTATGGCCTAATACATGAGATAACTGCTCCAATGTTCAAAATTCAAATTTGAACTCATAATTTGGGCTATATATTCAGCCTTGGTGAAGAATCACTCATACTCATCCAAGTCTCTTGCTTAATATTTTTTGAGGCTCTTCTCTACCATTTTCTTTTTCTCAGTCACTCCCCATTAATCCCTACCCTCTAAATCTGCCATGTCTACATCTAAGAGAGTGAAAACTAACAAAAGAAAGGCTGGTGAATCATCCAGTTCTGCTAGAAATTGATTAAACCTCTAGTTCACAGAGGAAAAACATAGAATGACCTATATGCAATTCAATGCTACAAAACTTGTTATGCCACCCAAATACCTTGACCTTGATTGATTCATCCAGGAGGGATTTCAGTTCCCTGCTTTGCTATAGGCTCAAGGGCTGAAAAAGTTTGTTGAACCCAAGGGTACCTTTTACCCTGAGTTAGTAAAGGTATTTTTCACCTGTGCAAAGGCTAGCATGGATGGGATAATTCTTTCCCAAGTAAAAAGGGTTCCCATGGTCATAAATAATGAAGTATGGGAAGCTGTTGCAGGAATCTCCTTTGCTGGTGTAAGGAGATTCGATGAAGAAATAGGAGGCTACAACAAGATTGATACTTACAGAGATATGTTTCAAGATCCCTAAGCAAGGTTGAAGACAAGGCTTGGTGTGGGAAATTTGCCAAGGGAGGATAGGTTTCTTCATTACATCATAACCTACATCCTTACTCCTAAGTCTACCGACCATGCTCAAATCACAGATGATGATTTGCAGCTTGTTTATGGATTGAAGACCTCTAGATTAATTGGGTTATGGTTTTTCTAGAAATAATGGTGAAATCCAATAGGCTGATTAGTCATAATTTTCCTTATGCTGTTCTTGTATCTAGGTTTATAGATTATTTTCAGATTGATGTAACAGATGAAGTGGTTGATCACACCTCTGATTCCACCAACTTTATCAAGGAAAAGCATCTGAACAAGCTTGGCTTGATAAAAACAGCCAATGGATGGTAAATGGCTGGACAACAACCTCAAGTTGGAGGTGAAGGAGGTGCTTTTGAAGTGGGAGAAGAAGCTGAAGGGGAACCTGCACCTCAACAATATTCTCCATTTGAGTCTCTCATGATCCAAAAGATGGATGCCTTAATGTCTCTCCACCATGAGCACAGGGTTGAAACTAATTCAGCCTTAGAAGATATTCAATCCAAGCTGGAGAACATGGAGGCTAGGATGGTTCTTCATGGATTTGATGAACTTTAGATTAAAAAGCTTGTTGTGTTTATGTTTGCTTTCTTGTTCTTGTTATGTTCTATTTTTCTGCTTCCTTGTTAAGGTCACTCGATTAATGTACTGCACTATTTCCGTTTTAATTAATGATATTTCATTTTCTATTTCTCACTGTTTGAGTTGCTGCCTTTTGTCTTTGATAAGCCAAATATGGGGAGAAATAATTGATTGAAGGGGAAGTTACTCTGTTTTGCTCTGTGCTTTTTAAACTAACTAACATTACCTAAGTGAGGGGGAGCAAAAATAAATGAAAGAAAATGATTAATGTTTATGCAAGCATCATACTTGACACTTGTTCTTGGCAAAGAGCTTATTTGATTTCAGGTTAACAAGTACGACTCTCCTATCATTCATCCCTCAAAGCACTTAAAAGCTAAACAAATGTTCAATCAATATTTGGCATGTTCAAAGCCAAAAAGGGGCAGATTTTTGGATATAGGGGGAGTAGCAAGAAGAAGAAGCTTGTGCCTTAGAAGAAAATTTTGAGCTTTTCACATGCCAAGTAATTTTTAATTTGATCCAGTGTATGAGAGGCTAATCTTATGATCGTTGCATTGCATGAACATGATCATTAACTTGCATACATGATTTCATTAAAGCATTAAAGCTATTCATGTTTTCAAAGGAAATGAAGTTCTCATGGTTAAATTTTTTTGAAAAACGAAATTCCGCTGCTTTAATCGATTACACAACAAATTAATCGATTACAAGCTTCTGTTTTAATTCTGGAAAAGCCATGATGTAACAACCTAAATATTTACTTATTTTTATTTTTACTTAAGGATAAATTTCTAAGAGACGTATAATAGTAAAATTTTTAAAATGTAAAATTTGCAAAAGATTTGTTACTCATATACATAGCCAATGTCTCTGATACAAAAGTTTATATAATACAAACACTACTTTCTAAAAAAAAAAAATCTAGCTTGTTACATAA
>PYAF01005981.1:129675-141121 GCA_007407185.1 Glycine tomentella
TTTGGCCTAGGGGCATTTTGGTAATTATGCCATTCAACTAGGGACATTTTGGTCATTTTAAAAAATGTCAAGGGCATTTTTGACATGTTATCTTAAGGGGTTTTCTAGTAATTTCCACTTCTTGGAAAGAGTGATATAGTTATTTTTTTCTCTAAACATACTTGTATCACATTTTTATAATTTTGGGGATGTTACACATGAAGAACATTTTAATCGATAATCATGCTGCTGTAATCGATTACATACCACAAAATGAAAATCATGTTTTCCTATTTTAATCGATTACCATGAATTGTAATTGATTACTGAAGTTCATTTTTATATGTGCTTGAATGGCTTAATCGATTACCACATTTTGTAATCGATTACATAAGTATATTCTGGAATTGTGTCCATCTGCTTTAATCGATTACCACAATACATAATCGACTACACAAGCCTGTTTCAAAACCCAACATGTCTACTTTAATCGATTACGACTCGGATTAATCGATTACTTTGCTCATTGCAAGTTTCCAGAATGAGCTATGAACATTTTAATCCGATTATTTGACAATTTAATCAATTACATATGATAATTTAATTGATTACTTGACGCTTTAATCGATTAGATTCTGTTATAAAAGTTTGTTATAAATAGATTGAAGGCTTGTCTAAAAACTTAACTTACAGACTTCGATTTTTCTGATCATACACAAGTCTTCTCAAAGTTAGAAAGGATTTTTTGAGTTAGCAAAGTTCTTGTCCCACTCTTTAATCTTCATGGTGTATTGAAAGATTTCTTGGGCAAGATTTTCAAAGATATTTTGGAGAGAAAGTTATGAATTTGATTTCTGCATTTCAACTCTGATTGGTAAACCATATTCATTCATATTCATTGGATCATCAGGTTGTCTCTCTCCATTATCTCATGTTGTAAATTCATTTTTGTATTCTTGATAGTTTGAAATTATTTTAAAGAGTTCTTTAAGTTTTTTCTAGAGTGGGTCTCCCTAGAGAGAAGAGTAAAGAAGGGTTCTCTATGTCTTGATTATTAGGAATCTAGTAGGGTTTTAGATTTCTGTTCTTTATCTAGGTTTGATAAAGAGTGATTGTTGTAAAGCTTGTAAGAACTGAAATTGATAATAGTGGAACTCTAATCTAGTGTTAATTAGAAGAAACTAGATATAGCTTCTCTTGAGAAGTGAACCAATATAAATACTTGTGTTGTTTTCTATTCCTTAATCTCTTCTTGTTATTTTGATCATTGATTCTTGGAGTTATCTTCATTACCCAACAAGTTCTATTTTTAGCAATTGTTTTCTTGGGTTGAGTGGTTTGATATATTTGAAGTATTCTTGATTGATTGATTTGAAGTATTCAAAATTCTATTGTGATTATTGTGGGTATTCCTATTGTTTTTCAAAACCAATTGTAGAAATGAAACAATCAACACCTATTCAAGAGCCAAAGGATTGGAGAAATACAAGAGATATCTCACTTGACAACATAATTGGTGAAGTCACTAAGGGAGTATCTACTAGATCTTCATTAAGAAATCTCTGCTGTAATATGGCTTTTGTTTCTCAAATTGAACCTAAGAACATTGACCAAGCTTTACTTGATGAGCATTGGATGCTTGCCATGCATGATGAACTTAATCAGTTCAAGAGAAATGAAGTTTGGAAACTTGTTCCTAGATCTTCTTCTTACAAGCCTATTGGCACCAAGTGAGTTTTTAGGAACAAACTTGATGAAAGTGGCATAATAGTCAAAAACAAAGCTAGATTGGTTGCAAAAGGTTACAACCAAGAGGAAGGCATTGACTATGAGGAAACCTATGCTCCAATAGCAAAGTTAAAGGCAATTAGGTTACTACTTGCATATGCATGTTTAATGGATTTTAAATTATTTCAAATGGATGTAAAGAGTGCTTTTCTAAATGGGTATATTGAAGAGGAAATCTATGTTGATGAACCTCCAGGCTTGGTTGATTTCAAATATCCAAATCATGTTTTTAAACTTAAGAAAGCTCTTTATGGATTAAAGCAAGCACCTAGATCTTGGTATGAAAGATTGAGAAACTTCTTGCTTAGTCAATCTTTTACAAGAGGTCAAGTAGACAAAACCTTGTTCATCAAGAAGCATGACAATGATATCTTGTTGGTTCAAGTATATGTTGATGATATAATATTTGTTTCAACTAATCATTCTTTGTGCAAAGAATTTTCTATCTCTATGCAGGATGAGTTTGAAATGTCTATGATGGGAGAATTGACATTCTTTCTTGGACTTCAAGTGAAACAAATGAAAAATGGAACATTTCTCAGCCAATCAAAATATTGCCTTGAAGTGATCAAGAAATTTGATATGGACAAAAGTGAAAAACAAAAGGAATACTACAAATCAACCAAGAGGGGGGGTGAATTGGTTGAACCTTGGTAAATTAAAATTTTAAATCAGAGTTTCACCACAGGATCTTTATCACTTTAAAAATTGTTTCAAAAACCAAGAATCAATATTCAATCAAATTCCTTTTTCAAGAAGAATAGAAAACAGAGTATAACTTTCTGTGCAATGAAATTGACTCACAAACAAAGCAATTAAAAGATGAATAGGTGAGAAGAAAGATTAGCCACAGATTTTATACTGGTTCACTTCAACCACTATGAAGCTAGATCCAGTTCTTCCACTCAACACTAGAGTAGAGTTCCACTATTGCAAAAAATATTCTTACAAGAAAATACAAGCCTCTCTTTATCAACCCTAGATAAAGTTCAAAAGTCTAAAACCCTATTAGACCCTTAGAGACCAAAAACCACACTGAGAACACTACTCAGCCATTCTTAGAGAAACACTATCTCTACCCTTGCAAGAAACTCATTTACAATAGACTAATCTTTACAGAAATTCAAAGAACAATTTTACACCTTCAAAGAATGAGGAAAGCTATCAACTGATAATCCAAGAACTCATGCACATGAATGATTCACCAGGTTGAATGACAGATTACTAACTCAATGCATTCATTTCCTTATGCTTTTGATGATCAATGATGCTTCATAGTCTTGAATCAATCAATCATATGAATTTGTGAAGTCTATGCGTTTAGTAACTCAGAAAATTCACTAATGAAAGCTCACGAAAGTTTGTGATTGCCCAGAATTTGAAATCTCAAAAGTTACAAACTTCAGAATAGTGGATTCTATTTATAATAGCTTTCTAACTGAAAATAATCGATTAAACATGCTCCAGTAATCGATTATTTAGTATATGTAATCGATTAAATCAAGATAGTAATCGATTAAAATGTTTAAAATGTGAACTGAGTTTCAAGAATAAACCATTTAATCGATTATTCCGATACCTAATCGATTAAGACAGAGAGCCATGATTTCTTCATGTATGCATGTAAAAGCATGTAATCAATTACCAGTTTATGTAATCGATTAAGACAGAGTGACCATATTTTCAAGAATGAACTATGTAATCGATTATCAAGATGTGTAATCGATTAAATACCAACAGGTCATGTATTTCTAAGTAAACATGTAATCGATTACCAAATTCTGTAATCGATTAAGACAGAGAGTTCCATCTTTCATAAAAAGCTTGAGTAATCAATTAATCCGATATGTAATCGATTACAATGATCATGATTTGCTTTCTAAAGGGCACGAAGAACAAAATAATTGATGCTACTGGCCTTGTAATTGATTATTAATAATGCAACTTTATTTTTCCAAAAACTTTGCTTCTTAAGTGCCTTTTTAATAAATTGTTTTTACTTAATCATTTAATCCTAACAATCCTAGAGGAATGATTCATGCATGATATGCTCAATTGGATTATCAAATCATAAACTCCCTTTTACATTAATCAAATTGGTCTTCAAGCTTTCTTTGGAACTTTTCCTTTGAGCATGTTGAAAGCACAAAACCTTGAAGCTTGATCTTTGTCCATTGATGCTTGGCTTCATCTGAATCAACAAAAAGCAAAGATGCTGCTACTCCAATGACAACCTCAACCTTTCTTGATTCAGATTAAAAAAACAAGAAGGTTGATGAGTCAAAATATAGAGGAATGATAGAATCTATACTATACTTGACAGCAATTAGGCCAGATATAATGTTGAGTGTGTGCTTGTGTGCTAGATATCAAGCTAATCCTAAGGAGTCACACCTCACTGCTGTCAAGAGAATCATTAAATACCTCAAATCAACCATAAAAGTTGGTCTTTGGTATCCAAAAGGTGCATCACTAAACTTAATTGGCTATTCAGATTCTGATTTTGCAAGATGCAAACTTGATAGGAAAAGCACCAGTGGAACATGCCACTTGTTGGGAAGCTCATTAATTTCATGGCATTGCAAGAAGCAATCATGTGTTGCTCTCTCAACAGCAGAAGCTGAATACATAGCAGCTGGAAGTTGTTGTGCACAAAGTTTATGGCTTAAGCAACAAATCCAAGATTTCGGTGTAGAGTTGAAAGAAATTCCCCTACTGTGTGACAACACAAGTGCAATAAACCTATCAAAGAATCCAGTCATGCACTCAAGGACAAAACACATTGAGATAAGATATTATTTCCTCAGAGATCATATTCAAAAGGGTAATCTCAAAATTGAGTAGATTGATACAAACAATCAATTAGCTGATATTTTTACCAAACCATTATCTAGAGATAGATTCTATGATCTTAGGAACATGATAGAAATTATTGATGAATCAAATATATGACAACATGCCTATAATTTTATTGACTACATGATATGCAATCTAAATTGACCATGCATCACAAGTGAATGAAATTCAAATTCTGCTGGTAGACAATATTCACACTGCATAATTGTCTGTTGTAATCGATTACTACACGTATTAATCGATTATTTGTGTTTTAAAATGCTTTTAGATACAAAAGTTCACTGGAGTAATCGATTACCAACCTTATGTAATCCATTACCTATCACTTAAAATGCATTTACAAAATAAAATTTTCTTGAGTAATCGATTACACTGCGCATTAATTAGTTACAGTGTATTTTCAGTGCATTTCGAAATAAGCACTTTGCTGGAATAATCGATTACACAAGGAATATAATCGATTGCCTATTGTATGAATGACTTCCAAAAATAGAAAACATGTGGAGTAATCGATTATGCTATTGAATTAATTGATTACCTTTTGCAGAAATCTTTTTCTGAAACAAATTTTCACTGGAGTAATCAATTACGATGCTTATGTAATCGATTATCTATGGCGTTTCTGCAAAACTGCACAATTTTCAAAAATCGTAACTGACTTATCTTATCTTAAATTCTGTAACACCCAGTAGGCCTCCGACGTGTTATCATTAATAATATCATAATTAACGCTTAAAACATAGTTTTTAAAACTCAGCGGAAGCATAGAATCGCTTTTCTTGATACATCATGTATGGAATAACATAAATCACATAAAAGTCACACACAAAGCACATAAGGCACACCCCTGCTGATCCAGTTTATCATAACATAAACCATAAAGACAGATAACTAACAGAGGTAGGCAGATTCATTCAGTATACAACAGTTGTACTCAGGAGAACAGGTCTCATATACATATCATAAATAATTCTGTACAACTATACATCAAGGCTCACACCTCAACGTGTGATACAAAAGAATAACAGTCCTCGCAGAGGGTATACAGAACTATACATCATCATCTGGTGTGCATACACATCATCCCTTCTCAAGGGTATAACATATAAGCAAAATAATCCAAAAATGAGCCTACATGCTCCATCTGCTGCTCTCAGCCAAGCAGAATCGTCTCTACTCGGGCCTCCTGCCCTGAGACTGCTCTCTTCGTCCGGAAGAGTTACCTGAAAAGCATAATTCCCCACATGGGGTGAGATAACAAATCTCAGTAAGCTCAGGGTTCATGGAGGCTTCTCCTCCACCCTGGCCCACTTCCATAATACATACATCAGGCAAGCACAAATAAATGGCCCACTGGCCTGGCCCTCTGGCCCTCATAACAACATAAGCATAGCATACAAACATGGCGGAGCTGCCTCAACGCCTGGCGGAGCTACCTCAACGCCTGTATCAGTGGGAGTCCGGAACTCGCACTTGTGCCATCCCATTGGGTGCTAACCCTTCGCATGGATGCACAACATATGGTACCTCCGAGAATAGAAGGAGCTACCTCAACTTCTAATCCCCTGGCCTGTGGGAATCAATCCCCTGGGAGCTACCTCAACCAAGAGCCAACCATGCTAGGAGGAAACCACCATCTCCTAGGGAGGTCCATATCTATCTATTGGCCAACAGATCTATCACAATCAAGCACAGATGCATACATATATCATTATGAGAATGCAAACTACCAATGCATGCATCATGAAATGACCACCACTCCCCCGGAGTGTGGTGTGGCACACAAGATGGGAATTCATCCCCAGGAACACTGAACTTACCTGGTAGGGTCTCAGTCAGCAATTCCATCCCAGGTCTGTGGCTCCCGCCACCAACAGTCTCACAATCAAGGCCTAATCAAGGCATATGCAGACTCATATCAAATATCCAGACCACAGACATGCAAGTCACAATATATCATAATAGATTTCCCCTATCCTAGGGTTCAATCACAACAAGCCTGCACTAGGCTTCTCACAGACCATACAAGGTCCATCAGGATGGAATACAATCCATCTGAGTCATTCTAGACTCACTACATATATATATAACCTAAGCTCTACTCAGCCTCACAATTCAATTGTCATCAGAAAGGGGCTGAGGTCCATTCAAAGCCCTGCTCCACTAGCCACTCAGCTCAGAACATCACAATCAAAGCTCTAGCCTATCAGAGAACCATCAACAAGTGACTCTACATAAGTCACACAGGCATATACAGAGCCAAGATTCAAAGTTATCAGAATCAAAAACTGAAAGCTAATCCTTCATCTATTCTGAGCCCTGAACAACTTTCTCAACTGGACCCTGGGCTAATTCTAGCCCCAGCTCATATGGGTCACTATTCACAGGGACCCCCAGAATCAAAATTAAACAGTGAAACTTGTGTTTCTTACCTCAGTGGCGACTCCAACAGCCTCAGAACAACTTCCTCTAGCTTCTACGTCCCAATTACGCTGTGGTTCTGCGCCAAGCTCAATTTCTTTGAGCTTTTCCTTTGAGGTTCCACTTCTCACTCACAATGGGGTTTTCAAGGAAAAGGATGAAGGATTCAAGCTTTCCAATCAGTTCTATCAAGGTTATAGGTCTCAGGAAGGTGTTTAGGACTCAAAACAAGGTCCTAGAAAGCTTGGGCACTCATCAATGGAGGTTGAAGGACCAAGGAAGAAGAAAACTCACTCCCCCTCTCCTTTTTCGCGTTTTCTGCCCTTTATACTCGGCCTGCCCGACCTCTGGCGCCATCAGCGCCAGCTCCGGCGCCACCAGCGCCACTAAGTTGGTTAGTCTGGCGCTCTTGGCGCCACTCCCGCGCCTCCAGCGCCAACTTCCAGAGAATCTGGCGCCCTGAGCGCCACATCTGGCGCCTCCAGTGCCAGCTTCCAGAGACCCTGGCGCCCTCAGCATCAAGTCTGGCGCCACCAGGGCCGGCTGGGAATCTGGCGCTCCTGGCGCCAATTCTGGCGCCCTTGACGTGGACCTGCAGGGATTCTGGCGCTTCCAGCGCCGACCTGGCACCCTTGGCGCCACATTCCAGAACGCATGGCGCCCTTGGCGTGGATCTGGCGCCACTTTCCAGTGGGTCTGGCGCCATCAGCGCCGCACCCTTAACAGGGTTTTCTGATCCGAATCCCCGCGCTATCGCGCGGGGTTAAGCGCCAAGAAATAAGGGTCCTTACAAATTCAAATTTGAATTTGTGTCAGTATCATTTAAACCTCTTGGAAGATGAAAATAGCTGTTAACAGGTTTTAAAATTCAAAATTTAATCTACAAAACTCTATATATACAGCTTTTTAAGGAATCAATTCACACCTGAACCAATCTCTTTCTTCTCTGTAAAACTGAGAAAACCTTTTGTGCTCTGTTTCTTTCTTATAATCCTAACCTCTGCCAAATTCATTCTTCTATCCTCAAACACCATGTCTACCTCAAAAAGAACCAAAACCAGTAAAAGAAAGGTTGGTGAATCTTCCAATCCAGCTGAGAGAGACTGAATGCTTGGTTCCCTAATCAAACTGATAGGATGAACTACTTGCAGTTCAATGCCACTAAACTAGTCATGCTTCCCAAGTATTTAGATCTTAACTGGTTCAACAATGAGGGATTTCAATTCCCTGCTCTGTTAGAGGCTCAAGGATTGAAAAAGTTCCTTGAATTGAAGGGTACCTTTTACCCAAAACTAGTGAAGGTGTTTTAAACATGTGCTAAAGCCAACATGGATGGGGTGCTTCGTTCTCAAGTGAACGGTGTTCCCATGGTGATTGATGAGGAAGTCTGATTTGCTGTGGCTGGGATCTCCTCTGCTGGAGTGAGGAGGTTTGATGAAGAAATTGGGGGCTACAATAAGATTGACACATACAAAGGTATGTTGTTGGATCCCCAAATCAGGCTGAAGACAAGACTTGGGGTTGGAAATATGATTGGGGAAGATAGGTTGTTGCATTACATTATAACCTACATCCTTACCCCCAAGTCTACAAACCACGCCCAAATCATAAATGATGATTTGCAATTCGTATGAAGACCTCAACTCAGATTAACTGGGTTCTTGTTTTTATTGAAACTATGTTGAAAGCTTTAAGATTAATCAACTATCATTTTCCATGTGCTATGTTAATCTCTAGATTCATATATTACTTTAAGATTGATGTCTCAAATGAGATTGTAGACAACACCACAAACATCATCAACCTCATCAAAGAAAAGCACCTCAACAAGCTTGGATTGATCAAGACACCCAATGGGTGGCTAAAATGGCTGGAGAACAAGCTCCACAAGAGGGAGCTGATGAAGGTGAAAAGCTGAGGAAGAAGAAGAAATTGCTCCTACTCAACAACAATACACTCAATTTGAATCATTGATGATTCAGAAGATGGATGTTGTGCTTGATCTACAGCATGAGCATAGGGTTGAAACACAGTCTTCTTTGGAAGAAATTACTTCTAGGCTAGAAAATATAGAGACTAGAAAGGCTCTCAAAGATTCTGACCTTCTTTAGATTAGCTTGACGTAATTGTTTGCTTATGGTGTTTCTGCTTTCTTTATGTTTCCTTTGATATGTTTTATGTTATCTTCCTTTTGTTCTACCCCCTTGATTAATGCAAAAATTTGTTTTATTCTTACTTATCTCATGCTCATCAATATTAATTTTTGTCTTTGATAAGCCAAAAGGGGCAGAAAAGGGTCTTAGAGAACATATTGAATATAAAAGGATCTTAAGGAAATTTAGCTCACATACTTAAAAGTTCTGAACTTAATCAAAGCTATAAAGGGATATTGCTCTTTATCTTAACCAATGTAAAATTACATAAGATAGGGGGAGCATATAAATACATATAAATGTAAATTGTGTATGCAAAGTATGCTTGACATTTGTCTTGGCAAAAAGTTGATTTCATTTTCAGATTATCAAGTACAAGCTCCTGAAAATCAACTCCTTTAAAAGAATTTCAAGGTTCAACATGTTTAATTGATGTTTGGCATGATCAAAGCCTAAAAGGGGGAGATTGTTAGATACATGGGGAGCATGAAGGTGGATCAAGATACATGCTGAAGATGAATGAGTGTTTTAGTTTTGTACATGTCATTCAATTGAAGGCATTTGTAATTGCTTGATGTAGGAGAGAATCATCCTATGATCCTTTGCATTACATAAACATTCATTTACTTGCATTCATGATTTTAAAAAAGCACATGATTTGTGAAAAGGTTTAAGATTTCATGATTGCATCAAAGAAAAGTACTCATGGTTTTTAAGGTTTTAGAAAAACTATTTTTCACTGTTTTAATCGATTACCACATATTGGTAATCTATTACTTGAGCTTTGAAGAACAAAATAATCAATTACCAGCATTAAGTAATTGATTACTCAGTATAAACACAAAACATGACTTGATTGTGTTAACCGATTACCATTTATCAGTAATTGATTACTTAGTTCATTTATGGAACAATGAATCCCTGTAATAATCAATTATAGGTCGAAATAATCGATTACTTTGTCCATATAACCTTTCCAAAAAACTGAAGAACATTTTAATCATTAAATTTGTTTTCAATTGATTACTTAGACGATTTAATCGATTACATTCAGTTGCAACTATTTTTTTATAAATAGCTTATGGGTTTTCTAAAACTTACAAGATAACAACTCTACAAAATTTTCAAAGTTTTCATAAGCCTTCTGAGATTGAGAAGATGATGGAGGATCAATGCAAGCTAAAGAGCTAGGACTCAAGCACTTCGTGATCATATCCAACCTAACTTGTATCTCTTGGAAAAGCAAGAAGAAGCCCACAAAAGTAGTGTAAACACAAAAGGAGGGTCGTATCTTTTAACAGATTAAAAGCATCCTATAACAGATTAAAAGCATCTTTTGATACCTGTAATCGATTAAAAGCATCTTGTAATTGATTAAATCAGCCTGAAAAATGTAAATACCTCTATTTTAATCTATTACATGTCGAATTAATCGATTATTTTGTTCATATATCAGTTTCCATGAAGGATAAGAGCAAAATAATCGATTACCAAACCAAGTAATCGATTATTTAGGTTAAATAATCGATTACATGGACGAAATAATCGATTAAATCAGTAAATTTGCAGAAGCGCGAAACTTAAAAGCCAAGGGTCATTTTAAAGAAAGTTTGCACTTCAAGCTACATTTGGGTTTCATTTCAATTTGCATTTACATTACATTTAGTGTCATTTAGTTTGTTAATTCGTGGTTGATGTGTTGCAAACACATCCTAGTTTTAGGCTAGTTTTAGGGTATATTTTAGATTAATAATTAGGAAAATAGTTTAGAATTAGTTAAGTTTATTATTTTATTGTTTTTAATTCAATTCAATACCGTTTGAGCATTTTCAGGCCAAAAGATGAGTTCAAAGCAAAGAAAAAGAAGAAAACCAATTTTCAAGTCTCGCACGATTAGCACGGGAATCAGCGCGAATCGCGCCAAGTGAGAGATAGAAGGCCTCAGTCTCGAAGATCCCACGCGATCAGCGTGAAGTAGCCGCAAGAATGGCGCTATCCGCGCCAGAGCCGCGCCACCAGCGCCAAGGACATGAAGCCTGTAACATCCCGAGCGCTGATGAGGGCGGGGAGTGATCGCCGGTGCAGTGAGGCACGGACAAGGAGCGGCTCCTGGCAGGCTTCCAGCGGGAGGGGTACATGAATGAATCGAATACACACCCGAACGAGAGGGATCCAGAGGCTGTGCAGGTATGGGACTGTACAGTTGAGGATAACTTAAAGGATTTAATAGGTACTACCTATACCAACAA
>PYAF01005982.1:2738-18726 GCA_007407185.1 Glycine tomentella
TGAGGTGACAGGCTGGAGGAGGCTGCAGTCGAAGACCGGTGCAGAGCTTCCAGAGGGGGAGCTGGTCTTAGTTTTGGCTTAGGGCAGGGTGTGTGTACACCCGATTTCTGTACATATTGTGTAAATGACCGCCTGTGGTCATGTTTTTGGGCATGTATATGTACAGTTGTGAGATTGTGTCATGTTATATTCCTCCTGAAAATATCTGTATCAGTTATGTATCTGCCTATTATGTGTGTGTTTTATCTGGATCAGTGTTTGTTGTTTTATGCTTTGGTTATGTTTTAAATTTCATACATAATGTAATCAAGAAAAACGATCTTGTCGCTTCCGCACACCGCATGTATAACGCTTTTTGCGTGGTTTGGTATCATTAATGTTAGCACGTCCGGGGTGTTACATAGTGTCTCTAGCATTGCAAAAGGAGAAACATAAATATTATTAAAAGCAGAAGGGAAAAGAAAAAATCAGAAAAAGACAAATCACAAATGAGATTACAAATTGAAATTTGGCAAAAGAACCAAAAGGGTGTTTTTAAAAAAAATATTTACCGATAAGGTGCGTTTTCAAAAATATTTGCAAATCTGGTGCAGCGGGGGGCCTTATTTACCAAAATGGTGCTGTGCAACATGCCTGGATCAGGCATATCCAACATAGAAGGGTTGTCATCTGACTGCGAAGGATGAGCCATATCCAACATAGGGTGGGCATTTATGTTTGTGACATTTATGTTCAGCATGCTCGATCTAACGACGTTAACCCCGCAATGAGGGTTCTCTCACCATTTTGGGCGTGTTGTAACATGCCTGATTCAGGCATGTTGCAGCAGCACCATTTTGGTAGATTAGGGCCCCCCGCTCCGCAGGTCCTTCATATCTTGGCTTCCGGTGTTCTCTGTCTCTGCTAAACTGCCTACCATTCGAGTGTATTTTCATTTTTTTCAGAGATTTTTGAAGTTGTTTTGAGTGACGAGAAGCCTGAGTTCAAGTGGTGATTCTGTTCGCGTTTGAGGGATGGTATGTGACAATGGTTTGCGGTTAAGGGTTTAGGGTTTGGTGGGCATGGTACGTGACGTTCGGGCTAGGATTGGGTTAGGCTTAGGTTTCATGATTCTGGTTGCATAGTTTAGGGTTGGTGGGCGTGTTCAATGACGTCCTAAACCCCAAACACCATGTACGCCTGCCGACACAACCCTAACCCCTCACCTGAATACCCAACCCCTAAACCCCAACCAAACCCTAAACCCAAGACCCTAGCCAAACCCTAAAGAATGTGGGAGCCAATATCACATTTCTTCTTCCATACTTGGTTACAAGTCTGCCATTTCAAAATTTTATATCCTCTGAACCCATGATACAGTCTAACGTGAAGATTGGGATGGACATGGATATGTAGTTGCTTTTGAACATATGGTCTTGAAGGTAAGATCGATGTTGTTATTTGTTGTTTAGCTACCTTCATCAGTCTTCTATCAAGCCTATTCAAGAATTATGTTGTTCTAAAAGGAGCATTTGCTGACAGAAGCATGGCCTCCTCACGAGTTTCCCTTTCTTTAGGATCCATGTTTTTAGAAATAGTGACAGCAACCAAAACCATAACCCCAGCCAACCTCTAAACCCAAACCAATCCCTAACCCCTAAACCCAAGACCCTACATCCCAACCAAACCCTAAACTCAACACAAAGCCCTAAATCCTAAACACCACGTACGCTTGCCGACACAACCCTAACCCCTCACCCGAATACCGAACCCCTAAACCCCAACCAATCCCTAAACCCTAAACCCAAGACCATAGCCAAACCCTAAATCCCAGACAAACCCTAAACCCTAAACCAAACCCTACATCCCAACCAAACCCTAAACTCAACACAAAGCCCTAAATCCCAAACATCATGTACGCCTGCCGACTCAACCGAAACCCTAAACTCGACACAAAGCCCTAAATAACGAACATTATAAATACTAGAAAGTAAGAACGGGAACAGAAAAAAATTGAACAGGAATGGTGTAGTTGAAGAGAAGTAAGAACAACAACAAAAAAAAAAGTGGTGCAGTTGAAGAGTAGACAGAATGGGTTCATATAGATCTTTGCAATAAAGATGATCCTCCATCATGGGTTTCCAGTATGAGTAGTTCTCTGCGGTGAGTTTGAACATATCACCATCATGTGCTATGGCGCCCTCCATCTTTGAACAGTACCGTACGTATGAACAGTAACATATATCTGAACAGTATCGTACGTGTGAATAGTGTCGTACGTATGAATAGTATCGTACGTGTGAACAGTGTCGTATGTATGAATAGTACCGTACGTGTGAACAGTGCACCGCCGTAATAGTGATGGATAGTGATGAACAGTACTTTTCACTATTTAAAAATCCAACCAGTAGCTCTGATACCACTGTTGGGTTGGTAACCCCATCTATTCGCGGAAGCGAGTAAATCTGTGAGGAGATGGGAAAATATAGAAGCAGAAAATATCACCCAGAGAACACAAAACAATTTTAACGTGGAAAACCTCCTCAATGTGAAGAGTAAAACCACGGGACACTAGTCCAGAAAAAACTTCCACAATAAAAGTAGGATTACAAAGTAATAATCTCTCTAGTGTGGAACTAGAGGCTAACAGACAAAATTTCTTCACCCACTAAGGATGGCTCACACTATTTTTATCTCTCACTAGGAGGATTTCTACTCTCACTAAAATTAGTGGATCACTCTTTTCTCTCTGAGGAACTTTTTCTCTCAGGTTTTTCTCTTCCTTCTACTCTCTTATTTTCATCTGAGGAACACTCAGGATTTTCTCTCGGATGCTTCTCCAATTGTTGAATGAGGTTGTATTTATAGAAAGAAAAATTAATGTGAACGCAAGCTAAAAATTGCTGCGCCTCTGGACTTTCAATTTCGGTGCCGCAAAAGAAAGAAAACATGTTGGCTGCTTTCGTGGTATGTGCTGGTTGCTGAAAAAATTGTTGCCTAATAAGGACAAACAATTTTCGGTGGTCAATAAGGAGGAAACCAACAAATCTCCCCCTTTCCGACTTAATTAGATAAGGTTATCAAGCCAGCTCCTTTGCAACAGTCTTCGAACTTCCATGTTGGAACTGTCTTCGTCAACATGTCTGACCAGTTCAAATCTGTATGTACCTTCTCGAGATGTAGGGACTTATCTTCTAACACATCTCGGATCCAATGATAGCGCACGTCAATGTGCTTTGATCGTGCATGGAAGGTTGCATTTTTCGCTAAGTGTATGGCGCTCTGGTTATCACACTTTAGCATGTATTTCTCCTGACTATGGCCTAGTTCTTGTAGGAAACTTTTCATCCACAATAATTCCTTGCAAGCTTCAGTTGCTGCAATGTATTCGGCCTCGGTAGTTGACAAGGCAACACACTTCTGGAGTTTAGACTGCCAGGAAATAGCTCCCCCTGCAAAAATAGTCAGGTAACCTGTGGTTGACTTTCTTGAGTCACCATCTCCACCTAGGTCAGCATCAGAGTAGACTTCTAACTCAGGTTCTCCTGTTCCAAAGCACAAACATTTGTTTGATGTACCTTTGAGGTATCTGAATATCCATCTGACTGCATTCCAATGCTCTTTGCCTGGATTTGACAGAAATCGGCTTACAACTCCGACTGCATGAGCAAGGTCGGGTCTTGTGCATACCATGGCATACATGAGACTGCCTACAGCTGACTGATATGGGACCTTTGACATCTCGTCTCTTTCTTCATCACTGGTTGGACTTTGCTTCTGACTCAACTTGAAGTGTCCAGCCAGAGGAGTACTAACCATCTTGCATTGGTCCATGTTGAACCTTTTCAGGATCTTCTCAACATACTTCTCTTGACTTAGCCACAGTAGCTTCTTCTTTCTTTCTCGGATGATCTTTATTCCGAGAATCTGCTTTGCAGGGCCGAGATCCTTCATAGCGAAGGATGAGCTCAATGCCTTCTTCAAGGCAGCAATCTTCTCTTTGTTTTGCCCTACAATCAACATATCGTCAACATATAACAGAAGGACTAGAAAGTCTCCGTTCTCATACCTCTTCACAAATACACAGTGGTCAACTTCCGTCTTCATGAACTTATGTTCTGTCATGAAGGAATCAAACTTCCTGTACCACTGCCGAGGTGCTTGCTTCAAGCCATAGAGACTTTTCTTCAACCGTCATACCATGCCGTCACATCCTGGAGCTCGAAACCCTTCAGGTTGCTCCATATATATCTCCTCCTCCAATTCACCGTGAAGGAATGCGGTCTTCACATCCAACTGTTCTACCTCAAGATCCATTGTAGCTGCCATGGCTAACACAGTTCGGATCGAGGTCATCTTTACAACAGGAGAGAAGATTTCTTCAAAATCAACTCCTTTCTTCTGATTGCAGCCTTTCACTACAATCCGAGCTTTGTATCTCGGCTTCTTCCCGTTCTCTTCCTGTTTGATCTTGTACACCCACTTGTTCTTCAGAGCTCGTCTTCCTTTGGGTAGCTCGGTCAGCTCATAGGTATGATTCTCATGCAGGGATTTCATCTCTTCCTGCATTGCCTTCTCCCATTCTTCTTTCTCTGAGCTCATCATGGCCTCTTCAAAACTCTGAGGCTCTCCTTCTTCTGCAACAACTGTATACTCGTCATCAGGATATCTGGTGGAAGGACGTCTTGCTCGGGTAGATTGCCGAGTTTGTGGTTGCACCTCGAAACCTAGTTCTTCAGTTTCACCATGAGCTTCTGGATGCTCTAACTCTCTTTCACCTTCATTTGGTTGCTCTTCCTGTTGTCCGCCCTCCTCATTGTTCTATTGATTGGATTCTCCCCCTGCAACAGCTCGGATAGGGGAGATAGGATCTTCCTGACGAACAACTGCTCGAGTCTTGGGTTTCTGTATATCTTCAATTGTTTGATCTTCCAAGAACACTACATCTCGGCTTCTCACAATCTTCCTGTTGATAGGGTCCCAAAGGCGGTAACCGAACTCATCTTTGGGTGAGCCGAGATAAATACACTCCTTAGTCTTTGCATCCAGCTTTGCTCGTTCATCTTTGGGAATATGCACAAATGCACGACATCCAAATACCTTCAGATGTTCGTACCTTGCCTTTCTGCCTGTCCAAACTTCTTCTGGGATTTCTCCTTCCAGAGGTCTTGAGGGTGACAGATTTATAAGGTCAACTGCAGTTCTGACGGCTTCTCCCCAGAATGCCTTGGGAAGCTTGGCATGTGACAACATGCTTCGGACTCGTTCTTCAATGGTCCGATTCATCCTTTCAGCTACACCATTCAACTGAGGTGTCTTTGGAGGTGTCTTCTCCAGCTTTATACCTGCTGCCTTGCAGTACATCTCAAATGGACCTCGGTATTCTCCGCCATTGTCAGCTCGGAGTACCTTTAGCTTCCTGCCGGTCTCCCTTTCAACCCTTGCATGGAACTCCTTGAAGACTTGGAGTACTTGGTCTTTTGTAGTCAGCAATTACACCCACACTTTTCTAGTGTGATCATCAATGAATGTGACGAAATAATATGCACCACCTAGAGATTTTTCTGACATAGTACACACGTTAGTATGAACAAGATCAAGGATATACCTTCTTCTTCTAGGCTGGTCAGGTCTCTTGAATGAAATTCGACTTTGTTTCCCTACTAAACAGTGTGTGCAAGTTTCAAGGAGTTGACCCTTCAAATTTGGCAGCAGTTCTTTCTTGGTGAGAATTTGTAGACCTTTCTCACTCATGTGTCCGAGTCTCTTGTGCCAGAGCTCTAGACTTGATTCATCTTGGATAGCATTGATCTCTGCATTGCCAATCTTCCCCTGCATGACATAGAGGGATCCTTCTTTCTTTCCTCGGGCCACCACTAAATTACCTTTGGCGAGTTTCCATCTTTCTCCACCAAAGTAGCTTACCAGTCTGGCTTCATCGAGCTTTCCCACCGAGATGAGGTTGAGCCTCATATCAGGAACATGTCTGACCTCTTTCAGAACCAGTCTACAGCCCATGTCGGTCATCATCGTGACTTCTCCAACTCCCACTATCTTGCTAGTAACCTGGTTACCCATCTTCATGATACCAAAGTCACCACTTTGATATGATGAGAAAAACTCCTTGTGGGGTGTGACATGGAAAGATGCTCCTGAATCTATAATCCATGAACAATCATCATATGCAACATTAAGATAATTATCCTCACCGATTAAGAAGATATCGGCCTCGGATTTGGCTGCTACGGCAGTGGTGCTCTGCTCTTCCTTCTTCTTTGGATCTATCTGGTCTGGCTTCACGGTGCCATTCTTCCGATCTCTTTTGAGTGTCCGGCATTCGAACCTCCTGTGACCTGGCTTTCCACAATAGTAGCATGTTAGATCAGATCTCGATTTTGACCGTCCTCGAGACTTATCTCGACTTCGACTTTTACTCCTTCCTCGATTCTCCGACCTTCCAAGGTTCTCGAAGACATTAGCCTCATTTTGGCTAGTCGTCCCTCGTTCTTTCCTTCTAGCCTCTTCGTTCAACAGGCTGTCTGCTACTATGTCCATGGACAATTTTCCTTCAGGGACCGAGTTGTTGAGCGTCACTACCAAAGTGTCCCAGCTCTCAGGCAATGAGCTAAGTAGCAAGAGTGCTTGCAACTCGTCATCAATCTTCATGTCAGCTTTTGTTAACTGGTTCACGAGCCCCTTGTGTGTGCTCAAATGCTCGATCATGCTTTGTCTGTCCCTGTAATTCAACTTCACAAGTCTACGCACCAAAGCTGCTTTGTTGCGCGGTGTCTTCTTCTGAATCAAAGATTCCAGCTTCGTCCAGAGCTCGTGGGCTTTTGTGTAAGTCGACACGTGCTCGAATAAGCTCTTATCAATGTACTTGCGGATCGTACCGATCGCCTTCCGGTTGAGGAGTTCCCAGTCTTTATCACTCTTCCCTTCTGGCTTGTTTGCAGACAGAATGGGTTCATATAGATCTTTGCAATAAAGATGATCCTCCATCATGGGATTTCAGTATGAGTAGTTCTCTGCGGTGAGTTTGAACATATCACCATCATGTGCTATGGCGCCCTCCATCTCTGAACAGTACCGTACGTATGAACAGTAACATATATCTGAACAGTATCGTACGTGTGAATAGTGTCGTACGTATGAATAGTATCGTACGTGTGAACAGTGTCGTACGTATGAATAGTACCGTACGTGTGAACAGTGCACCGCCGTAATAGTGATGGATAGTGATGAACAGTACTTTTCACTATTTAAAAATCCAACCAGTAGCTCTGATACCACTGTTGGGTTGGTAACCCCATCTATTCGCGGAAGCGAGTAAATCTGTGAGGAGATGGGAAAATATAGAAGCAGAAAAATATCACCCAGAGAACACAAAACAATTTTAACGTGGAAAACCTCCTCAATGTGAAGAGTAAAACCACGGGACACTAGTCCAGAAAAAACTTCCACTATAAAAGTAGGATTACAAAGTAATAATCTCTCTAGTGTGGAACTAGAGGCTAACAGACAAAATTTCTTCACCCACTAAGGATGGCTCACACTATTTTTATCTCTCACTAGGAGGATTTCTACTCTCACTAAAATTAGTGGATCACTCTTTTCTCTCTGAGGAACTTTTTCTCTCAGGTTTTTCTCTTCCTTCTACTCTCTTATTTTCATCTGAGGAACACTCAGGATTTTCTCTCGGATGCTTCTCCAATTGCTGAATGAGGTTGTATTTATAGAAAGAAAAATTAATGTGAACGCAAGCTAAAAATTGTTGCGCCTCTGAACTTTCAATTTCGGTGCCTCAAAAGAAAGAAAACATGTTGGCTGCTTTCGTGGTATGTGCTGGTTGCTGAGAAAAAATTGTTGCCTAATAAGGACAAACAATTTTCGGTGGTCAATAAGGAGGAAACCAACAATTTTGATAGTTTCTGTCGAAAAATTCCTTAGTTACTCAGCTATGGATGTTACTAAATAATTAATTGCCATGGACAGTCTTTAGGTGATGTTTTCTGTTATATTTTATTTTTAAGAGCACTAATTCACTGTTATGGTGTTGAAAATTTTCAGTTATGCTTAAGCTCTCTCTATATAAAATGCAGTGGCATGCTTATAATGTGTGCTTGCATAAGAAAACCAGTCTTCTATTTTTCTGCCTGTTCATATTTTTTTTCAGTTTGTTATTGCTTTGTCCTTCCATATAACATCAGTTTCCTCCATCCTATCAAGCCTTATTATATTCCCAGTTTTATGACAAGGTTTTGGGATCTCTAATTGTTGTTGTAATTGAATATCATAACATTGAATTAACTTTGTGCATCGGGCTGTGAAACCAAAAAATTCTTTGCTTGGTTAACATGGAACAGTTGATGATATGAAGTTATTTCTTATTGTTCTTGGTTTGTGGTGTGTTTCCTAGCCTGATTCACTTTAACTTTTTGTTTACCTTTCTACATTGCCATTAATAGGTGATTCCTTTGGGCACGTAACATAGGTAAATCATTTTGTTTCAGGCATTTGAAATTCAGCTTGATTTGGTGTATAAAACGCTGTCATGGCATTTTCTACATTCTGGCCCAGATTGTTTTGCTTATCTGCGATGCTGAATACGAGTCCAAATTCAAATATGTTCTTTCTTCACATTGGGGAAGCTTGTTCCAAATTGTGACTAATAAATGCTGTTACATGTGATTGTTAATTGTAGTTTGATAATCAAGTTGAAGACCATTTTAATGTATAACAAGTTGATTGAATCTCAGTACCATTTTCTCTTTCTTTTACTTCTTTCTCAACTTTCTTTCAGCAGATGACAAGCTATCCTTATTTGGGGGATTTTAATGGTTTCTTGTAAGAATACAATTCTTCAATTATTGGATTACAAGTATGAGTTAAAGTTTCACATTGGGTAGTAATAGAAAAGTTGAGTATCATATACGAGATAGAAAAACTCATAAATTTGAACCTTAAGGTTTTAAATTAAAATGTGATATCAAGATCACTTATGTGTTTGCTCACAACTCATTGGGGAAAATCTCCTAGGGGCAATAAACTAAAGAGTTATGACACATACACTACACTTATGTGTTATCACCTATTTGATCCACAATATCAAGTACATTTGAGCTATGGCAATAAATATATTGATAAAGCTTCATTAGCAATCGTTATGGTTACTGAAATGGAAGATATAGAGAGCTATGATGTTTCATGTTATTTGCTTTTCAATAAATAATAGATAGGATCTACTCTAATCTATATGATTCAACTCATTAGGCTACCATATATGTACCCATATTTGGCTCCTTTATAGTGAGAAAAATACACTTTAAAGAGTAAAGGACACTTAAAATTTCCAATCAACGATTAAGATTATAGTTAATTTTATATTTTGTCAACTATGTTTTTTTATTTTATCATGATTTTTAATGGTTGATTTTCTAATCAATGAGTGTAAGGGAACTTTAACCTTTAAAGTTCACTTTCTCAGTTTAGAGGAGCCATACAACTAATATGCTATCTAAAACTATCTAAAAGATAAATTAACTCTAAATGATAATTTTTTTTGGATAGGTGGACTAAAGAACGGCAATAAGGTGGGATATCTCAACTATGTTAACACCTCCTACCTTACCAATCATAAGCTCACTTAAATATCATATAACCAAAATGAAGAAAAAAGAAAAAAAAAACATGGCGACATAACCAAAACTCATTAAGAGGATGGAAAAAAAAAACATCATCTGAACCTGTAGTTAGGGAGGCCAAACTTGTTTCCTAAGAAAGCTTCTTTACAAAAAATAGGAAAGGTTATCAAACCATGAAAAAACATGTAAATTAGTGAGATGCTAGAAGATTGGTGCACTCATTCCCTTCTCTAAAAATGTGGGATACCCTAAAATCTCTATTTCAAAACAATATGATCACACTTTTTCCATTTATTAACAATTTTCCAATGAACAAGAGATCATAAATTAAAAGATAAACTATTTTAAAAGATAAATTAAGAGAAATATTATTTGTACAACAATTATTTTACTTTCTGCTTTCTGTTTCTTCTTCTCACTTACTTTCCTTTGACTTTCTTAATGTCATATCTATCTTTGTTTCATAAACCAAACAAAAGTGTTAGGGATAAAAGTATAAATAAATTTTAAAAATTAAAAATTGGGAGGTGTATTAAAAAAGAGGGTACAAAAAGAAAGATCCAACATATTCACATCAACGGACTGAAAACTTAAGACACTGTTTCATATATATGTGTGTGTGTGTGTGTGTGTGTGCGCGCGCTCGCTCGCGCGTGCGTGCGTGTGTGTTTTAGGTTACTTTATGTTGGGTTTTAAGATTGGGCCCTTAACACTTCTCACCAGAAAAACAAATTGGACTAAAAATATGTAGCAAGGACCTCTGGTATTGAGCATCGGGATTTTCTTCCTGCACTTAGAATAAAAGGGAAAATTGAAAATATCCTTTCATAAGATTCATATGGATTCATAATTCATAAATTAGGTTAAAAATATGTTTTATAAAATAATGACCTTCGTATTATTAATACAATGCTTTAATCAACTGAGTTAATAAATCAATTATATTAAAAAATAATTAATGTTGCTATATAACATTAAAATTTTCAATATATATTTAGTATACAAATAAGTTTATATAATAAATTTTATAACAATTAATTTTAATCTAATAATATATTTTTTTACATATATAAATTATAAATAAAAATCATAGATTTAATAAAAACAAAAGTTTTTCGAGAAAAGGTCCCATCCTTCAATATCATGATTGGGTCCATACGATCTGTTATATAAATAGGTAAATGCTCTTTTCCATTGTGGATAGCAATGGTATGGCCAATCATACATTATTAGATCAAAATTAATTGTTACAAAATTTATTATATAAATTTATATGTGTATTAAATATATATTAAAAAATTTAGTATTTATATAATGACATTAATTATTTTTAACATAATTAACCTATTAACTTATTTGATTAGAGTGTGATATTAATAACATTACTTTTGTAATGATGCAGGCGAGCAAGCTCATTCTTATGTAATTCCATTACGTTGCTGTTTTGTGACAGTAAAATGTGTTGTTCTTATGCTGATTAGACAATTGTCTAATCATATATATTATCCTTGAATACTTATTAGGATTGGGTTAATGGTGGAGGTTTAGATAGTTTACATAAGGAGTATGCATAACTAAACCAAAATGTTACAAACGGCAAAAAAAATTTACATGCTCAAATATTACAATTAATATATATCAAACAACCATATTTTTATAGGTATAAGAAGGTATATGCAAAATAGAGGAAGACATTTCAATCCAGTTGACATCTAGTGACGGATTTAGAATTTTTTTTAAGTGGGATTAAAAAATAGTTTAATACTTTTTTAACAAAAAATTATATAAGTTTTATTAAAAATAATAAAGAAAATTAAAAACACTGAATTTTAAAAAGATAAAGGGGATAAAATTGTTAAGGTAGTTAATTCAGTTAAATGTTAGTTGGTAGCTGCTTGTGTAGTTAGCTTCATTAGGTACTATTGGTGATACTCTATAAATAGAGTTTTGTAATTTTCTGGAGATGAGTGAATGAATAAGCTTTTACTCTGTCCACAAAGCCTCTGTTATACTCTGTTCTAACATCTGGTATCCAGAGCCTTATGTTCTTGGTAGAGAAAGAGTGAGATTTCCACTGTGTGTGAGAAGTGGGTGAGCACTGCTGTGTGAGAAGTATACGGAGTGAAAGCAAAGAGTGAATTCTGCTGTGTGAAGAGAGGGAGTTGTTGAAGATGGCCACCTCCAACAATGGTGGTTTTCCAGCAACGTTACCCATTCTTGATGGAAAGAATTTGGGATAAGTGGAGCAATCAAATGGAAGCCATTCTTGGTTTTCAAGATGTTCTTGAAGTGATTATAGAAGGCATCGAAAAAATCACTATAGCAAAGGTGGATGAAGCTCACGCCAAAGAAATCAAGAAGAAGAACTACAAAGCACTGTTCATTCTCCATCAGTGTGTTGATGCGGGTCATTATGAAAAGATTTCTGGAGTCAAGAGTGTGAAGCAAGCATGGGACATTCTTCAACAGGCCTATGCTGGTGCTGAGAAGATCAAGAAGGTCATGTTGCAGACCTTGAAGAGACAATATGAGCTACTTGAGATGGAAGAAACAGAGAGTGTTGGAACCTATATCAATCGGGTTCAAACTCTTGCCAATCAAATGAAGAGCTGAGGCAAGAAAGTCTCAGATTGATCAATCTTCGAAAAGATTCTGAGAACATTACCCACAAAATTTGATGTAATTGTTGTGTCAATTGAGGAGACCCGGGATCTTGATCAAATGAAGCTTGAAGAATTACAAGGCTCCCTTGAAGCATTCGAAATGAGATGTGCTGGAAGGAAAGAAAAACCAGGTGAACAAGCTCTGCAAGCTCAATCAAGTTGGAGAAAGGAAGGAGATAATTCGAAAATTAAAATAGGAAAAGGCAGATGGAGAGGTGGTAACAGTAGAGGGAGAGGCCAGTCAAATTGGAACAATCAGAATTTCAATTCTGGCAGGCCTGCATTTGATCAGACATCAAATGACATCAAGCAAAGGAGAGGAGGTTCGTGTGGTCCAAGAGGAAGAGGTGAAAGGGAGAGAATGGACAAGAGTGGCATTCAATGCTACAATTGTAAAAAATGGGGCCATTTTGCAGATGAGTGTTGGCACAATGACAAGAAGAATTCAAGAAATAATGAAGCCCAACTTGTAGAAGAAGAGCAGGATGATTCAAATCAAGTCATGCTTGTGGCAACCACTGAAGAAAGAGAATCCAATACTGATTTCTGGTATTTGGATACTGGCTGTTCCACCCATATGACAAGGAGAAGAGATTGGTTTGTGAATCTGGATTGAACTGTAAAGAGCAAGGTCAAGTTTGCTGATAATAGTACACTCACAGCTAAAGGTGTTGGTAAAGTTTTGATCAAGAGAAAAGATGGCAAACACTCCTTTATCTCTGATGTTCTTTTGGTACCAATTATTAAAAGTAATTTGCTGAGTCTTGGGCAATTACTTGAGAAGGGTTATGTTATGTTCATGGAAAACAAAGAGCTGAAAGTGTTTGATGGAAATAAAAGACTGATTATCAAGGCACCTTTATCCAGCAATAGAACCTTTAAGGTGGGAATTCAAGTGATGGAGCATAACTGTTTTGAAACTTTAGTAAAAATAGAAGAATGGTCGTGGCACTACAGGTTTGGTCACCTAAATTTTAGGGATTTACATCTGTTATACAGAATGGTGAATGGTATACCTCAGATTCATGTGCCAAAGGAGATGTGTGAAGAGTGTTTGGAGTCAAAGCAGCCAAGGTGCTCGTTTAAAATTCAAGTTCCCAGCAGGACAAAAGGAAAATTGGAAGCTGTCTATTCATATATATGTGGACCAATGCAAATAGAATCTCATGGAGGAAACAGGTATTTTGTGTCCTTCATAGATGATTTTACCAGAAAGATTTGGGTGTATATGATTGCTAGGAAGAGTGATGTGTTTGAAACTTTTAAGAAATTCAAAGTGCTGGTAGAAAGATAGTCTGGTCAGTGTTTGAAGATTCTTAGAATAGATGAAGGAGGTGAATGTACCTCATCTGTTTTTCAGCATTTTTGTGATATTGTACATGAGATCACACCACCATACACACCCCAGCATAATGGTGCTGCTGAGAGAAACAATAGAACTCTCATGAACATGGTGAGAAGCATGCTTAAAAGTAAAAATCTGTCAAAGTTTTTGTGGGGAGAAGCAGTGTGTACTGCAACTTACATTCTTAATAGATGTCCAACCAAAAGCTTGAGAGGTATTACACCAGAAGAGGCATGGACAGGTTGCAGGCCAAATGTGAGTCATTTGAGAGTTTTTGGTTCAGTATGTTTTAGGCATATACCTGATCAGCTAAGGTAGAAACTAGATAACAAGGGAGAGAAACTGATACTTGTTGGGTATCATGCCACTGGAGGTTACAAGCTGTTTGATCCAAGGAAGAAGCAATTGATCATAAGCAGAGATGTGGTCATAAATGAGTCTAAAAGCTGGAACTGGGAGAATGATGACAAACCAAGTAGAATTATGATTGATTTTGGGCCAGAAGAACAAGAAAAAGGAGATATGGAAACAGATGCAGAAGTGAGAAAATCACAGAGAACTAGAACAATTCCACAAAGGTTGCAAGATTTTGATATTGTGTCTGATACACAAGTGACTGCAGAAGGTCATTTAGTGCACTTTGCATTACTATCAGAAGCTGAACCAGTGAGTGTGGATCAGGCCCTGCAGGATCCAAGCTGGATTTGTGCAATGGAAGATGAACTCCAGTCAATTGAGAAAAATGAGACATGGGAACTGGTGGATTTACCCATTCACAAGAAACCTATAAGTGTGAAGTGGGTATATAAGGTGAAAGTGAATCCAAGAGGAGAAGTGATTAAGCACAAAGCTAGATTAGTTGTTAGAGGCTTCTTGCAGAAAGCTGGTATAGACTATGAAGAAGTATTTGCACCTGTGGCCAGATTGGAAACTGTGAGATTAATAGTTGCAATAGCAAGTCAAAGGGACTGGCAAATGCATCAAATGGATGTAAAGTCTGCATTCTTGAATGGTCCACTTGAAGAGGAGGTGTATGTGACATAACCACCCGATTTTGCTGTGACAGGAGAAGAAGACAAAGTCTATAGATTAAAGAAGGCTTTGTATGGCTTAAAGCAGGCTCCAAGAGCTTGGAATAAGAGGATAGATGGATTTTTGCAGCAGATTGGATTTATGAAATGCAGTTCTGAGTTTGGAGTCTATATGAAAGGAGAAAGATCAAGTCTACTAATTGTTTGCTTGTATGTAGATGATCTATTGGTGACAGGTAAGAGTGAGCATGAAATCTGTTCATTCAAGCAAAGCATGATGAAAGAATTTGAGATGACAGATTTGGGAGAATTATCATATTTTCTGGGAATTCAGTTCAAGAAGGTGAAAAATGGGTATGTCATGCACCAAGGAAAGTTTGCAAGTGATTCTTTAAAAAGGTTCAAGATGGACAGATGCAATCCAGCAGCTACACCAGCTGAAACAGGATTGGTGTTAGAAAAAGATGGAAGTGAGGATGTTGTGGATTCAACTCAATTCAGGCAGATGGTTGGCTCATTGAGGTATCTCTGCAACACTAGACCAGATATTGCTTATAGTGTTGGCTTGATCAGTAGATACATGGCAAATCCTAGAGTGTCTTATCTCTTAGCTGCAAAGAGGATCATGAGGTATGTAAGAGAAACTCTGGAATATGGCTTGCTGTTTCCAAGCAGAATGGAAGAGGAGAAAGCTGAATTAATGGGATACTCGAATGTTGATTGGTGTCGAGACAGGAATGATAGAAAAAGCACTGCAGGTTACATTTTCAAGCTTGGTGAAGCACCAATTTCTTGGTGTTCAAAGAAGGAACCCATTGTAGCTTTGTCATCATGTGAAGCTGAATATGTGGCAGCATCTATGAGTGCATGGCAAAAGAACCAAAAGGGTGTTTTTTTTAAAAATATTTACCGATAAGGTGCGTTTTCGAAAATATATGCAAATCCGGTGCAGGAGGGCCGCTTATTTACAAATCTGGTGCTGTGCAACATGCCCAGATCAGGCATGTTACAACATGCCTGGATCAGGCATGTTACAACATGCCTGATCCACGCATGTTGCAGCATGCCTGATTTCTATAAATAGCGCCCCCCGCTTCCCAGTTCCTTCGTGTATTGGCTTTCCGTGGTTTTTTCTCTGCTAAACTGCCATCATTCTAGTGTTTTTTAGTTTTTTCAGAGATTTTTTAAGGTGTTGTGAGTGACCAGAAACATGAGTTCAAGTGGAAATTCAGTTCGCATTGTCTTATATTGGAATGGAAGAAAGTATCAAGGTCAACAGGGTGTCATGTTTGAAGGGGAGACACGAGGAACCTCTGTGAGACGCAC
>PYAF01005982.1:20788-38303 GCA_007407185.1 Glycine tomentella
GGAATGTATGCGTCTCTGGCCTCCATCGCTCGACCAGAGCACTAATCAGGCCAGCATCAATCTAAAACAATATAATAAATCAATTGACAAGTATAGTTATCGTTAGATCAAATTTGATTACTGATATCAACTGTTGCATACCTGAATATGTCGCATACGTGCGACATGAAGAAAGCCAGCGTCACGCAGCATATCACGATCGACCTCAGGAATGCTGTCATATGCTGGGCCCCCCGACAGCTTGCCACGTCGAGTCTTCAATACCCGAGGATCCACGCCACCATTCCACACAACTTGTGAAACGTGCGTGCGCTGGACACGCCTACGCAAAGCGCCCCAGTTGTACGGGGTAGGCACAACATAAGATGTCGGATCAATCGGCTCAGCCTCATGATCCGATTCAGAGCGGGGCGAATCAGCTCCATCAAAATCAGCCATGCTACTGTAACTTCATGCACGAAAATAAATTCCATGTTAAACCATGCAATCAACCCCTTCCCCACCCAATGAACCCTAAACCTTAATTATTTAATCTTTTATACAATAACCACACATCACCCTAAATTCAAAATGCTAATCATTTTATCCAAACACTAAAGTCTGAAACACCTAAACAATTTTGTATGTACCTATTTTTTTTTTCATTTGCTAACCTAACATCGTTTGCTAAATCACAAGTACATCACTAACAATATAAATAAGTAAATCATAACAACATGACTACAAAAATTTTAACAGAGGCAAATAAAGAACAGACGCTTACTTGTTCGCAAGATTTTATCTGAACAACAAAACACTTCAGCAGAGCTTCGCTGCACAACAGACCACCGAAGAACTCTAGAGAGAAGGCAGAGCAGTTTTAGAGAGATGGTGCAAGTTAGGAAATGGGAGGGGGGGCGATTTATAGAAATCTGGTGTGCTGCAACATGCCCAGATCAGGCATGTTACAACATGCCTGATCTGGGCATGTTGCACAGCACCAGATTTGTAAATAAGAACCCTCCTGCACCGGATTTGCATATATTTTCGAAAACGCACCTTATCGGTAAATATTTTTAAAAAAAACACCCTTTTGGTTCTTTTGCCATGAGTGCATGTCAGGCAGTGTGGATTGATGCATTGTTGAAAGAAATGCAGGTTAAAGAAGAAGGAATTGTGAAGCTGTTTGTGGACAACAAATCAGCAATAAACCTGGCCAAACACCCAATTGCACATGGAAGGAGTAAACACATTGAAACAAGGTTTCATTTTCTTAAAGACCAAGTGAACAAAGGCAAGCTGAAGCTGGAATATTGTAGATCAGCAGATCAAGTTGTTGATATTTTGACAAAACCATTGAAGAAGGATAGCTTTTTAAGGCTTAGAAATGATTTAGGTATAATGAATATTGTAGAACTGAATTAAGGAAGAGTGTTAAGGTAGTTAATTCAGTTAAATGTTAGTTGGTAATTGCTTGTGTAGTTAACTTCATTAGGTACTATTGGTGATACTCTATAAATAGAGTTTTGTAATTTTTTGCAATGAGATGAGTGAATGAATAAGCTTTTACTTTGTCCACAAAGCCTCTGTTATACTCTGTTCTAACAAAAATCAGTATATAAATTTATTCTCTTTTTTATCTTTTACAACTATTTATATTTATCTTATTAAAAAATTATCTTATAAAAAGACGATCTACTTTTTTATGAAGAAAAGAAATATTTATTGAATATATTCCATAAAAAAAATTTACTTTACAGGAATAATTATCCCGATTACCCTTCACGTAAATCCACGACCGTTGACATCTCAACTTATAGCTTCTACGTACTTTGCAACGACAGCTTACCCCAAATAAAATATATAAAAAAAAATCATGTAATCCTAGACTAACATTAGTAAAAAGTATTGGCCTGTTTAGAAGGATGGTAAGAAAGTAAGAAAATTAAGGAAAAATAAATAAATTTGAATTAAAGAGAAATTAGAATGAAAGAAAATTTTGAAATTATATATGTTTCTAAAAGTTATTTTTTCTCTCCTTTTTTCTTCACTTTCTTTCAAACTAAAAAAATAATAATTAAAGATATCATCCGTTTTTTTTTTCTTCTCTTTATGTTCTTTCGATCCAACGACGATTTCTTCAGACGGAAGAACAGAAAATACTAGAGAGGGTGAAAATAAAAGAACTATTGACGTACAGAGTTTTAACTGCTGTAACACAATTAATGAGGCATCGTGGTTAATCTTGTCTCGGTTAATTTACAATTATTGCATAAATTCCCTTGCCAGTAGCACATGTAGTACATGTACGTTTGTTACATAATTAATGACTTGTTTAACATGAACTTGTTTTTCATTTGAGTATTTTAGAAAAAATAGATACCAACAAATGAAGATAAAATTAAAAAAAATGCATGTCTTCTTTATTTTTTTAAAATAAAAGATATTTTTTGACACATTAAAGCATTCAAAGAGACATATGAAATGGAAAGAGTAGTGTGTTTATTTCTTGACCTCAAATGAATCATTATATATCGTGATTTTTGGTTGAATTGAATAATTGCTATCCTTGATGTTAGATTTAATTAAATTATGGATATCTCAAAATTTTGTAATTTTCTCATTCGATTTCATTTTTAATTTGGTCATATATATGAGCCTCATAAAAAAATGTCTACCAAATTATCCTTTTAATTTTTTTTCATTATTTTCCATTAATTTACTCCTTTTAAAAGAAATACCTACTATATCAGTTGTGCCCAATAAATTTTAAAAATCCCCTTTTAATGTTTTATAAATTATTCATTAATTTGAAAAATTAAAAAAAAATAAAACAAATGAAAGAAAAACAATATTTTTTAGGAAAATAAACATAAATAAGACTTAATCTTTTAATGTAATTAACATCCCCCACATGCTAAACCTTTGTGATCAAATCGACGTGGTTTAGATAGCTTGAGGTACGCATACATTAATATGTATATAGAAAGAGACCCACACACTTCAATTCTCATACCAATATGCTCAAACTAAATAAATGGGTAGAGCTGGATCAGAACTACCACAGAGAAACAACATGACACTTTAGTCCAACAACAAGCAAGGACAAACGACACATGATACTACAATATTGTTCTGCTCAAAGAGAACAGAAAATGTCCAACACGTGGTCTTGGATAAATTTATATCGGATCAGGCTCTCTCTCTTAAGAAGCTTATGAGACTGAAGTAACTTAAGGAAGAAGAAGATCACAATAACAGCAACACGATTTGGGGTGCATTGTGTGCCAATTTGTTGTATTTATATAGGATCCTAACCTGGACCTTGATAACAGATGGTTGAAACCCAATATCTTCTTCCGTGATATGTGGAGATATTGACAATGGGAAGATAACAATTATATCTTCTATTTTCTAATGATTATCTTCTTGCCGTTGATAACAGATTTGATGAGGATTTAAATATTTGAATTAATAGGACAAAAGATAATATATGTTTTATCTTTTATCCGTAACAGATGCCCTCAGCCCGGTCATCTAGTATTCTTGGTGGCCGAGATGTATAATGGATCCGACTAGGCTTTGGGCCAACCTCGTACGAATGATGCCGACCCCGTGTAGAGCCGACCTCGCATAGGTGATGCCGACCTCGTACCAGGCCGATCATATGTGGGAGTCTGAGCCAAGGTAATCTGCCTTAAATTCTTGGGTCATTTTCGACTTACTTCAACGCCGAGCTATGTCTTGTCTTTTCACATAGTCTACACAGCTATAATCACCGAGAAATGAAGCGACTTCTCTTCCTGGGCTGCCACGTGTCTTGATGATGATTTTATCTTTTGTCGTTTCACGCTTTAATCATTTTCCTTTCGTGATAATGACGTAACTGCCCCTTCCATGACCTTCCATGTCCATCAGTTACTAACCCACGTTCTTTTGAATTCTGGCGGTTACCTTTTTCATTTAATGAGTTTTTTCCGTTTTATTTTCTTCTGGTGCCTCACTCTTCATTTGCCTTTGCGACTTCTGCCTTCTGTATTTTGGCTCCAATGGCCGAGCGTCTTTTTGGCCGAGACCATTGGTCGGGCCTTTATATATCATTCTGGGATCTTTTTCCCAACTTAGCAACTGTTAATGTATTCGTAACATCACTGTAGATGTAATTCTTTCGGCCAACCCGATGATTCATCCGTGATTTAAATAGTTACGTCGGCTTGATCAAGGCCGAGATAATACAGAACAACGACTAAGCATTCAAAATTGTGCACAGTAAGAATTTCCTTATAATAAGGATTTTATTAATATTCTTCGAAGATTACATGATTTCCATGATCTCAATGACTGATTTGCGTGGGTTTCACATTCCTGGATTGCATAATCAATTAATGAGAAACACATGATAAATCTGTTATGATTTGGTCTCCCATGACCCCAATGACGGGCTTGATAGCCAATTAAAGGGGAATACACGGTGAGACAATAATCCATGATCCCTATGACGGGCTCAATAGCCAATTAAAGGGAAACACATGGCGTCCATGATTCCGATGACGGGCCAAAGGCCAACTAAAGGAAAATACATGAACTTTCTTAGCTGCATATTGTCAGCTATAGTACTTCTTTAACTTGTCTGCGTTCCATGTCCGTCTGACTTGTTTGCCATCCAACGTTTCCAGCAAGTATGCTCCTTGTCCGAGGTTCTGCGCAACCCGGTACGGTCCTTCCCAATCTGCTGCTAACTTTCCTTCTCGGGAATTTTTATTTCCGATGTCTGCTCGTCGGAGCACAAGGTCGCCTTTTTTTTTTGTCCTATCTTCGTGATCTGCTAGGGAGAAGATCCGATCTGAACATCTTCGTCTACTGGCTCCGGTCTCCATTCCTTGACGTCCCGCATGTCCAGCTCTACCAAATTAATTGGTTTACTTGGGCTTGTTTTGATCGGCGATTCTGTTGGCTCCTCCCTTCGGATCCGAGATGGAGAAGACGGTCGACCACAGTTTCCCTGATCGTGTTGTAGTAACACTTCCCTGACTCCTTTTGATTGCCACAAATTGTGATGACTTTTTTTGCCGAGGTGCCCGATCATCTTCATTTTTTTATGCTTCGTGGACATCAAAATATCCCATTTGTGGAGTGTTGGCCTGCCCAGGATAATGTTATACGGCGAGGGGAACTCAGCAACAATGAATGTGACCCTTTCTGATTTGAATCCTTCCATCGTTCCTAGCGTGAGCTGGAGATCAATGACACCTTTCAGGCTGGTACCTTCTCCGTTGAAACCGTATAACATGGTTTGACACGGTCTCAAGTCTTCCATTCTTAAATTCATCTTCTGGAATGCATTCAAGTTGATGATGTCGACCGAGCTACCGTTGTCGACAAATATCCTCCTAACCCGGAAATTGGCTACAGTTCCTGTTATGACGAAGCCGTCCTCGTGGCCGGGCACTACTCCCTTCAAGTCTTCGTGGGTAAAGTAAATCAGTTGGGGCTCGGCCTTTTTGCTATTCTCGCTGGTGCTTTCCTTGAACCTAGGTCGGTCCCTTATCGACATCAGTTCCTTGAGGTATTTCTTCCGCTGGCTGGCTGTATCACCTCCTCCTCCCATTCCTCCCAAGATGACGTTGCATTCAAACTCGGGTTCAGGAAACTCTTTGTCTTTCTTGTTTCTCTTGTCTTCTCGTTGCTTATTCTCCTGCTGGGCCTTCCTTTTGCCATGATGCCCCTGGGTCTGAATCACGTATTGTCGTAGTTTGCCCTCTCGTACGAACTTCTCTATGGCATCTCGGAGTTCCCAGCACTGGTCGGTCGTGTGGCCCGGCCCATTGTGAAAATTACAATACCGAGAATAGTTCAACCCTTCTCTCCTCAATATTGAGGGAGGTCGGTCAACCTTCCTCATCTCGGTGAAGGCGACCTCCTTCCATATCTGACCGCGCGAGGCGGTCAACGGAGCGTACTTGTCATATTTTAGCTCTTACCTTTCGGGCCTGAAGCGAGTGGTCGGCTGGCAAGAATATTTACGGGTTGCCAGCTAGTCTGTCCGGCGTACGGATTCTCCTGACGTCGATTTCTTGGCGATGAGGGTTTTTTATTCTCCCTCGGTGCCGAGTTAGCGATCTCCATTTGTTCCAACTCCAAATATTTTTTGGATCGCATTCTAAATTTGTTCAGGGACTTCACAGGGTCCTTATAGATCGATTTGGCAAGACGAGACGTCCCATTGAGTCCGGCTGAAATGAGATGGACGTGTACTCTTTCCTCCAAACCTTGGACTTGTAGCGCGGCTTCTTTGAATCAATCCAGATAACCTTGCAATGTCTCCCCGGGCTGCTGTCGTATTTTCCCAAGGCAAACTCGGATTTTGGCTGCTTTTTCCTCGTTGCAAAATTCAGCAAGAACTTCTGGCCAAAATCCTCAAAGTCGTGGATGGACCTCGGCAGCAAAGAATGAAACCAGGTCTGGGCGGCTCCGGTTAAGGTGGTGGCAAAGATCCGTGAGATGATTGGCTCATCTATGCCCCTTACACACATCTGCATATCGAATTCATCAATATGTATCTGTGGGTCCTGGCTTCCGTCGTACTTGGACAAAAACGAGCCATCGAAATCTTCTAAGAATTGAGCGTCCACTATTCGATCGACGAATGGGTTGTTATTTTGATGACCCCGACGGTACTTTCTCCGGTATGTACCATCACCTTGACCGGGGCGATGGATGATCTCGCCAGTTGGTCTTTCTGGTATCATGGCCGAGGAGGGGTGAAGTGCTTCGTGATGGGAACGAGAGACTCTCCCCTGCTCGGAATGGTCGATCGGGTCCTTGTAGCCGGTTTCGGCAGTAGGGGCCGATATCTCTAGTCTCTGCCTCCTGGGTGCTGTATGGAGTTGCTCGTTCTCCACATTATGTTCTACGTGGTCGGCGGAATGTCGACGTTCTTCCTCTCTTCGTCTGTTACTGTGTTCCTCCAACTGAGTGATCAATCGCTGAATATCTTCCTATCGCTGGAGTTCGTAACGCTTCTCCAGGTTCTCCATTCGAGCCAACAAGGATTGGAGAGCGTTCTGGATGAAAGGCTGAGAATCTCCCGGCTCTCCTTCCAGTCGCGGGCTACCGGGCACATGTGCCACTGGTCCCGCAGGGGATGAGGCCGTATGGGATAGTGCATCTTCCACTATCACATTCTCCTGGTTTGGGTTTCTGGATGGTTCTTCACGTCTAGCCATCTGATGGTATTAGCCATTGTAAGTTGGTGGGATTCGAAATTTATCGTTTCCCACAGACAGCGCCACTGTTCTACTCAAAGAGAACAGAAAATGTCCAACACGTGGTGTTTGGTGAATTTATATCGGATCAGGCTCTCTCTCTCTTAAGAAGCTTATGAGACTGAAGCAACTTAAGGAAGAAGAAGATCACAGTAGCAGCAACATGATTTGGGGTGCAGTGTGTGCCGTGTGAATGAAAAGAGAGAGTCAGAATTGTGTGTGTACCTTTCGCCATGGAATGTGTTGTATTTATAAGATCCTAACCTGGACCTTGATAACAGATGGTTGAAGCTCAATATCTTCTTCCGTGATATGTGGAGATATTGTTAACTGGAAGATAACAATTATATCTTCTATTTTCTGATGATTATCTTCTTGCCGTTGATAACAGATTTAATGGAAATTTAAATATTTGAATTAATAGGACAAAAGATAATATCTGTTTTATCTTTTATCCGTAACAAATATTATATTAAATAGGAAATTAATGGTACAAGTACTACCATATTATTTAATAATAATCCATAATATGTGCATTATTCAAACATTAGCCATTAATTAAGTGGCATGCATAGAATATTAGGACCTCTATGCATTTGCTTGAACATAAGCATCGACCTCTAGGAAGTTTTTGACTGCAAAATCTTTGACGAGGGTTGGATCAGAAACATCATGGCTAACCTTTTCGTACACAGCACTCCACTTCACCTCGCATCCATCGCCAACAGGAGTCACAGAAATGTCTCCCTTGAATGTTTTGTAGTGCTGGAGGAGTTCCCCATCAATGATAGTGTACGACACTACCTTCTTTTCCTCATCAACCGCCTTAATCTTCTCAAAGGATGACTTCACAAGTGGTGAACCTGGATCACAAACCACCATGCACAGATCAGATCAACATGCTAATAACAGATTTTTGTTATTCCACAGTTGCTTTGACATTTTTTTTGTAGTGCTATATATATAGCCAAAGAAAGTCAACACATACATGAGGTTGTATCATGGTTATAAGAAAATTAGTTGATCCATGAAAATTGGATTGTTAGTAAAAGGTATTATAACTGACCTAGTATATTGTTTTATAGGCTATAGCCTAACATAAATGGCAATATCAAGGTTTAATTTTAAATTGCAACTGCAGTTGTCACATTTTTTTATATCATGAAAAATTATAGATAAATAGGACTAATGTGATCACAATTGTAATTACATACACTTCAAAAACCTTGACATTACCACCAAAATTACAATTGTTTTTTAAAATATTAGTAGATATCAAATATCATTATAACAAGGATTTATGTTAAAACAAAATTTTGGTCTCTTGTCTACAATTTGAATTTCAGTTTGGTTTTTTATGTTTAATAAGTTTCACTTTTATCTCTCAATTTATCCTTTATATCAAATTAGTCTTTGCATTAGTTAGTCATACTAATTAGTCAACTTAGTAACACACCAAATTATGAGAGATGTGTTAACTACAATTAATATCATTGGTGCCAAAAACTAACAGATCGAATGATCAATTTGGTCTAATAGAAAAACAATATGGGATAAAAGTGATTTTTTTTTTAATTTACGGAACCAAATTAAAACCTAAAACATATATAAGGAATCAAAATTCTATTTTAGTCCAAGGATTCAGATTCCATGCATATTCATTTTTTCCGGCATTCATTTTACTACATATACACACATTTGACAACTCTGAAACTATAAGATAAAGATCGATGGTTCATATTTTATCTCAATAAATCAAGTTAAAATCATACATTTGCCATAAAAGTCATTCGATTTTTATCCAACGGTTATATATGTTCTGATTGTGTGCATGGGTTAAAAATTGACGGGGTTGAATCCGATTTCGTTATAAAACTAGAGAAAAGTAGATTTCCACATAATCAGTAAAAGAAGAGATGAAGAAATTAAGTAATGCGATAGGATCGGTTTAGTGGTGAGAGTTAGGATAGAAACATGAAATGTTATGTTCGATCCATATTACTATATTTGTACACACAAAATCAATGGGATGAAGTTTTTACCTTCAGCATAACTTATGTGGCGGATAGAACCAGGAGATTTGCCATCACCCTCAAGGACCTCAATGCTTTTGTAATCATGTGGGAAGGCCTTAGGGAATATTTCAGTAGAGTTCCTAAGGGTTTGCCAGTACTTGTCTGCGTTAGACTTGAGGTCAATGTCAACCTCAAGCTTTCCTCGAGTAGCCATGGCTTATCAACTAGAAAGATAATTATCAAAATGCGGGTATAGTATAAAATAGATTATTGATATGCTGTGAGAACATGAGATAACGATCATGTGTATATATAATAATTTTATACAGAGTTACAAACAATACTTGTGATTCAGGACAAAGGCTATAAATTCATTAGCTACTAGTTCAACTACCAATTTATTAAGATGCATCTAACTCTTTTCGTGTGAAGTTATTATATCCACTGGTACTCAATGCACCGATCGATATCGGAAACACGATAGTTCTGATTCTTTGTCATAATTATCTTTGAATTTAGGGATATTGAAGACCTGGATGGAAGTCATTTTCTTTAAAAATATCTGTTGTTGTAAAGATAATAGTCATAAATTAAAAAATATAATTAATATTTTCAAATATATTAAAATTATTTACTTTTTTTTCATTCTTTTCTTGTTATCTTTTTATTAATTAATAATTTTTCTCTTGTTCATTATTTCAACATTATAATAAAATAATAATAATTAATATAATTTTGAACTTTTAATATGACAAATATTTTGAAATATTTCATAAAAAAATAACTTGAAATATCATTTTTATAAATAAAAACGAGAAAGAAATCAATTCCGGATTAATTAAGGGTGCTGGTTTATCATTTATTTATTGCTCTTTTGATGTACTAGTAAATCAATATCAGGTAACATGCCCTGAGCCCCCACCATCACTAATTAATGAGGGAATCAGTTCCAGATTTGTCAGCACTTGTTCTTAACTGAGCTTTTGAAGTTAAGAACCACTCTAATTAATTACTTAAGTTTACTATTGGAGGAAGATAACGTGGATGTCACATGTAAAAGTTATTCTTAAAAATTGTTTCCTAACCATTAAAAAATATTGAGATGTAACCTATGAGACTCATTTCAAAGAAATATAATATGGAACAATTTGTGAGACTCGTTTTAAGTTTTAAGAAAACTATACTATTAAAGTGAAAAGTTGTCATAGTTCTTAAAACTCATGTACGTACCATAGTATACACATCCAAAGAGTTAAAAACCACCAATGATGTTCACTGTTAGAGATGCTGTTATAATCATTGTCAATTTAAATCCAAAGATATTGTGAACCTTTATAGCATTTTATTAGTTTGAAATTGCACAATATAGGCTGCGCGCATTTACTTATCACAATCAATGAAAATTGGGAAGAAAATGAATAAAGTTTGAAAAGAATATGAGTAATTTAATTTGACATATTATTTTCCTGCTTTATTTTATTTCAATTATGGAAATATTATATTATTATCAATTTATTTTCAATTAAGTTTTAAACATTATATATAAAGAATTGAAATCCAAATAATCTGACTTTTTTTATTGTGATTGAACCAATTATTTTATTCTTGCTTTGTTTTATTTTTTAGAGGCCACACAGGTAAAAAAACATTAAATACATAATATCATAAAAATAAGATTCACTATATTAATGTCTTATAATAAATCATTACACAATTTAATTAAATTTAGATAAATCACTAGTTAAAACAATCTTAAACTTTAAGAAATACGTACGACTACATATTTATACATATTTGCATAAGAAGGGGTTAGATTTTTGGGTAAAATAATAGGCCAGACAAACTATTACATAAAGACCTGCAACCTGGCTTATATAAGGTCTGATTTAGAATAATTCATTTATTAAAAATTCAAACTCAAACTTTCTAAAAAATACTGTTTACGTATAAAGAGGTTAGAAACTATGCTTTTTTAAAAAAAGTTTTTATCAAGTATGATATATGTTGTCCTATTTATGTACATACATAATATTATATTACATTTTTACACTGTTATATTATATACATCATATATATGTAACTAATATTCTGAATATAATAATAATAATAATAATAATAATAATAATAATAATAATAATAATAGATCTATATGGGCAAATAGACCAATAAACTTTTTTTTTATGGCAGAATAGGCCAAAAGCTTATCCAATTTTTCATAGGTCCTATCACTACTAAAGACTCCCTTCCTACACTTATAAGATATTGTTTTGAAACTTTTTTCTTTTATATGGGACTTTTTCTAATTTTCTCTTGTATTAATTATTTTTTCATTAAAATACCCTTAGTAATTTTAATTCATAAATAATAAAGGCTATAAATTATCTCTTTTTCTCTCTTATGAGGATTAATATTGGAGAATTGAAAGAAATTAATTCTAAAAATTAAAACTCTATTATTATTATTATTATTATTTTCTTTTTATACATTTATTATTAAATGATATATTTGGAAAAACATTACAATCATGGATAAATTGATGTTAATTCCTTAAGTTAATCATATTTCTTAATAAGCATAATTAAATTAGTCAACAACTCTTATAAAAAGAGAAGGAGAGAGTAGGTTTTCAAGTGAAGTCACTCTAAATTTTAAAAACAGTTTAGGATAAGCAAATAGATCAAACTTAAACTTATCAAGTTTGTAGGACTTAACCTATTTTTGTACCTACTAATTATCTACACAATGACAAATCATGTAAAATTTAAATCTTCATTAAAAGGTATGTTCTGTCTAATAATACCTTAAATATGATTATCTAAAAAGAATACATGTGGGGATAAAATTTAAAAAAAAATACAAGAAAAATCTGGTAATAAAGTATGTATATATACAAAATTTAACCCAATTCAATGACCTCATCAATATATTCTCAGGTTTGGTTGGCCCTTAGGATCAGAAGGGATTAGGATGTCAACATAACTAACATATCTTCCCTAGAGTGAAGTCCTAATCTTCTTTTTTTTGCTCAAAAAGAATTAATATGAGGGTAAATTGAACCATGTTATCCATTCATCTTTTTTATAAGCAGAAGTGAAATATAATTAGGGTATCAGGAATACCTCTCTCATATGCCAATTCAATATTTTCAAACATTGGTTTATATTAATTTAAAAAATAAAAATATTTTTAATAACTGTGATATATGCAAATGAAAATGTCCCGAAGAAAATCTGAATCTATACATAAGAGAGAAGTGAGAAGACCACACTATATTGATTCCGGACAAAGCTATAAATTTAGGATAGCTACAACTTTACGACGCCACTTCTAACTTTGCATGATGTTTCAACTATTTGCGGCATTCATGTGCCGCAAAGGAAATTAATTTGGGACCCAATCATTAAGTTAAAGGTGTCAAATTGGATGAAATCATTATTAGGCTATTAGAATATTATTTTATCGATTATAATTGTTGTGCACAAAGAAAAAAAATGTCAAAAATAATCATTCTGTGTAAGCTTATATATAAGTAAAAATAATTTTTTTACATTAATTAATAAAGTTGGTTGAAAGCATTCATTTAATTATATTAATTCCAAATAAAAAATAAGATTATTCTTAAAATATTCTTTATTAAAATTTAATATTATAAATAAAATAGAGTACTTAAAAATAGAGTTGAAATTAAATTGAGGGTGTTTTAGGAATCATGTCATTAAATAAATAAAAGAGAAATTAGTTAGATTTGATTATATTTAAATTCAAGATACAAAATAACTATTTTTTTTTTATTTATGAGTCTCAAGGAAGTATCATTTTAACTTTACCATGTAATATTAAATTATTTTTTCACTTATATTTTTTATAATATTAATGGTGAACAACAAAATCTATAAATGAATTAATAAGATATAAATAAATTAATAACGATATAAGATTAATTTTACAAATTTACTACTTTATTTTGGGGTGAAGGAAAAAATTTAGTGCTAAAATGATTTTGGTTTTTCGACATATCTTCCTTTAAGATATAATTCAGTTTGAGATATTGTTGGATTTTAAATGTAAATTTAGTCACCTGTTTTGGTGGGATCCAAAATTTAGTACTCCATCATGGTTGATATTTAATAAAATGTTTGAAATATTTTAATGGAATTGAACTTGGGCCAAGGTTAAGATGGACCATTTAATATGTGGTCTATTATATGTATCATGATTTTTAACCTTTGGATAATCTTGTTATTACATGTCCTTCTACACTGGATCATCAACCAGTCATACTCACTATTGTTCTATGCTATCGAATACAATTTTCGATAACTTTTCATTTATAAGTTTCTTTCTCACTCTCCGATCCACAGCCTCCGATCCAACGACGATAGGACCTTTCATCAATGACCTCAATTTGAAAAGTGTGTGAAGAATCGTCATCATGGAGCAACACAACATGAATTATTTCTACGTATTACCAAGATCATTTGTATCAAATTTTTTTAAAATTAAAAAGTAACAAAATAATAAATAATTTATATTTTAATATATTTTGAAATACACATAGGCTCTCCTTGAACATTACACTACCTAATTATCCCTTAATTATTTAAAATATTACACTAAACTCTCTTACCAGGGATGTTAATGTAAAGTTTAAAAATAATAGAAGAATTTGTGTAATTTTAAGAAATCTGAAAAATAATTAGTGTAATTTACTTTGAATAAATTATTATTAAAATATGATATATATATATATATATATATGAGATGGGATCCTTTTACACCGATATAAGAATTGATAGTTTTACATCATTTAATAACTTTTTACTCGATAAGTATTTTACAAAATTCACTGTTAGATTGAAAGCTTATATCATGTAGATCACATGTCTCAAATTTCACAAAATTTAAACATCAATAGGAATGTAATCAAATAGTATATTTTCACATATTTTAGAAGTACATATACCGTTAATTTTTATATATATCAATTAGGTTTCAAATGATTTCGGATTAATATGAAATTTGAGACATGTAATCTACATGATATAAGCTTTCAATCTAACGGTGGATTTTGTAAAATACTTATTCAGTAAAAAGTTATTAAATGGTGTAAAACTATCAATTCTTACACCGATATATATATATATATATATATATATATATATATATATATATAAAGAAACAATTATAAGTTATTTGGTCTCATGACCATAGTTGTAAAAACCGGTCCGGTCATTGACCCGATAGAGGTAGTGGGTCACTGGGTCAGTGGTCCAACCGGTGGGTCAGTAATTGGCCCGGTTTAATCCGGTCTATATTAAAATTTTTAAAATTATATTATATATAAGTATATAACTAACATTATTTGATTAATAAAAATATACTCAAAAATTCAAAATAACAATTGAAGTATTAAAGTTGATAATAGAAGTAAAGTGTATTAATAATAAAAAAAGAGTGTAAATAGAAATTACTTAAATTAAAATACAAGTCCAATTTGTATTAAAAAATGAGTAAGAGGAGTGCAAAAAGCGAAAAAGGGGGTGCATGAAGTAAATTGGCCGTGCGCTCATCTTCTTCATTTGCTTTGGCTTTCGTTGTTTCCTGAAGCAGCTGCGCAGCGCCTCCTCGTTAGGATTTCCACTTCCGCTTTAAATTAAATAAGCATCCATAAATTGGCATTTCCATTTCCGGCCTTTTTCGTTGCAGCCATCTTCTCCACTTTCGGCTGCTGCTCATATTCTCTATTTCACAGTGCATCTCTTCTTCTTCCTTCGGGTTATCAGAGGTGAGGCCGGCGCGACGACAGTGCGGCGGTGGTTGGGTAGAGTAGCGGCGACGACGTGTACGACCCGGTCCGGGTCCTAAAAACCAGCCGGATTACCGATTCTTTTCAAAATCGTCCGATTTTTTCCGGACTACATGCGTGAGCGGTCCGATGGCCAACCCGGCCCGGTCATGCCACTGAGTCCCGGTTGGACCGGTTCAACCGGCCGGTCCAAACCGGGTTTTATAACTCAGCTCATGACAATAAATTTCAACTTTGATCTAAACTTTGCAACAATTTAACGTAGAGAGTGCCAATGATTTATACAAAAAATATTGTATTTAACGGGTAACTTATTGTTATATATAATATAACATTGAAAATGTATGTATATGCATTAACTATCATGGTCATATTCACTTCTTAACTATTTTTTTTCCCAAATATTTTGTATAATCTACCATATTATCAAAATACACTTAACTTGCATAATTATGCAAATATTAAATATAATTATAGTAATGAATTAATATTTTCAATATCTTCACAAATAAAATATGTGAGGACTACAACTATGGATATATTATTAGAATTTATCTGCAAATTTAATAAATAAAATTAATAAACAATACTAATGAGAATCAAGGAAAGGAAGTTAGTCTAGTCTACATGTAACAGGTGGTTAAAAAAAACTAATTATTTCTTTATTTAGGTTGTCAAATATTCTTTGGAAATTTTGAGTTTAATATTTACATATTAACTAAAAAATTAATAAATATAAGTGTAATGTTAGGTATATAAGGTTCTTTTTAGAAGTTGATACAGCTCAACAGCAACCCCATTGCATTAAATTTTATGAAATGTACCTGTGTATCATTATTTTTAATTGAGAACCATAAATAAATTAAACAAAAAGACTAAACAAAAAGGCCAAAGAATAAAAAAAAAAAAAGACAAAGTCACTAATGACGCACAATATAACAACCCTCACAATTAAGTGTTGAGTTTTAGTATTAATGAATAAGGTAAAAATTATGTTAAGTGTTAAGAAGTCTAATTATGCCAAGCAAGTCAAGTAAAACTCTTAGTAGAGAATGATATAAGTTGAAATGACAAATTACCGAGTTTCCTAGAATATTTTCAGAAATGACGATTTTGCCCCTAGTGTCAGTGACAAATTACCAAAATGCCCTAGGTTAAAAATTGATCAAGATGGCCTCAGAAATTAATGGGAACCCGAGCATAGGATAAAATACTTTCAGACAACAAATTATTAGCAAGGTTGAGGGCAGAGAACCCCAAAATAGAATTTCTATGAATTTTGGAAGTTAGGTTAAAAAGAAAGTAATTAATGCTTGAGATATTTGAAGCAAATGGTATGTTGTCTCCTTTGGCAAAATATGTAGACAGCTAGAGACATTATTTCCACGATCCCAACGGTCAAAACCTAGATATGTAAGTTAGAAATATGCCTTTAAAATTCTAAGAAGATCCAACGGTGAATGATTTCAGGATGAGTATTTTGCTAATACGGGTTTTGGAGAAAATCAAAAGCTAAATTCAAGCTATCATTAAGCAACATAAAATGGTATAGAAAGCTTGGATATAATCTTTAGAATTTCCTCCTAAATGTGTGGTAAAAATATTTTTTTTACCATGGTAAATTAGTGACTTTTACCTAGATAAAAGTAAAATGGACCAATTTGACCATTTCATGGAGTTTAAAGTAAAAACTTGAATTTTTTACCAAGCTTACCTAATTTGAGCACTAAGGAGACAAGGATAGGTCAGCCACTTAGGAAGAGATATGATAAATTAAAGGAAGTGTGGTTGGTGTAGTAGGTGTAGTAGGTGAGGAAAATATTTTAGAGCAAAAATGGAAGCATGGTCATGGTTTTAGGCCTATAAAAGGGTGTGGTTTGGTTTTCCAAATTGCATTCATTCTTTCCTTCTTCTAAACTTCATTCTCACTCAAGAAAACCAAAGGGTTCTCTCCTAGGAAGTTCACGTGGAAGTGCTAGAAGGAAGCTAGGGCTAAAGCTTGTTCAAGTTTTAGAAACAATTAAGGTGTGGAAAAGTTATGATAAGCTTAGTTTGAATAATTATTTACCTGAATTTTATTTGTGTTTATGAAAAAAATTAAGTATTGGTAAAAATGGCTTTAAAGAATTAAGATAGTTACATGAAAGATTAATTGACCAAGTAACCTAATCTTGGTTTCGAATCAAGTATGGATTAAAAAATGTTAAGACTAACTTAACCAATAAAAATCCAAATAACCTGTACCTATCTATCCTGTGACTATTTGATGAAAGACAATAATTTAAAACTATAGCTTTTTAAAAGTTTATCTTACTATGATTAAGGAGTTGGCCGAAGTTACCACATGACTTCGTAGACTTAGACCTATACTTGGACTTAGACTTAGACCCAAGCTTGGATTGTATTCCATACACCTTCATATGGACGTGATTTATGCATTCCATCATTTT